>JARSSU010036761.1:0-14562 GCA_029619165.1 Eurosta solidaginis
TTTCTTATCTGAACAATTGGGTTGTATGAGATATATACTATGTATACCACCGATCTCAATGATTTTTTCAGACATCAATATATGCTATACACGTAAGCATTTGGTGAAATTTTGAAGCTTCTAGCTGTTAAAATGGGGCCGAAATCGTAAAAAAAATATATATACTAATATATATACTATATATACCATCATATATATATTATATATATCACCGATTTCTATGATTTTTTGACACACCAATACATACTATATACGTAAGCAATCGGAGAAATTTGAAGCTTATAACTGTTAAAATGGGGCAGAAATTGCGAAAAGTTTTCTTATCTGAACAATCGGTTGTATGAGATATATACTATATATACAACCGATCTGTATGATTTTTCAGACAACAATATATGCTATATACGTAAGCAATCAGTGAAATTTGAAGCTTATAGCTGTTAAAATGGGGTAGAAAATTGCGAAAAGTTTCTTATCTGTATGAGATACATACTATATATACAACCGATCTCTATGATTTTTTAAGACAACAATATATGCTATATACGTAAGCAATCGGTGAAATTTGAAGCTTATAGCTGTTAAAATGGGGTAGAAATTGCGAAAAGTTTTTATCTGAACAATCGGTTGTATGAGATATATACTATATACAACCGATCTCTATGATTTTTTCAGACAACAATATATGCTATATACGTAAATATTCGGTGAAATTTTAAGCTTCTAGCTGTTAAAATGGGGCTAAAATTGCGAATATATATATATATATATACTATATATATATACTATATATACCACCATATATATACTATATATAACACCGATCTTTATGATTTTTCAGACAACAATATATGCTATATACGTAAGCATTCGTTGAAATTTTGAAGCCTCTAGCTCTTAAAATAGGGCAGTAATTACGAAAAGTCCTTATCTGAACAATCGGTTGTGGGGGATATATACTATATATACGACCGATCTCATAATTTTTTCAGGCAACAATATGTGCAATATACGAAAGTATATGGTGAAGTTTGAAGCTTCAATCTGTTAAATTGGGTAAGATATTACAAAAATCTCTCTTTTTCTGAAAAAGCGGTTGTATGGAGGATATATGCTATAGTGGTCCGATCCGGTCGGTTCCGACAAATGTCTAATCGGACACCCAAATACCCCGCTCACCAAATTTTATCAAGTTATCTCAAAAATTGAGGGACTAGTTTGCATACAAACAGACAGACGGACAAACGGACAGACGGACGACGGACATGGCTAAATCAACTCAGCTCTTCAACCTGATTATTTCGGTATACTTAATGGTGGGTCTATCTATTTTCCTTTAAGGACTTACAATTTTCGGTTTCGTGACGAAATTAATATACCATTTCATTTGCATGAAAGATATAAAACAGGTAGGTACTTTGTGTGAGGATGCAAGTTTCAGGTTTTTTGTGGTCTGCGTGTAAAAACGATGACTACGAATCACGTATTTCAACAATATATGACGTAAACGTAACTATTTGATGAAATTTGATGAATTTTGAAGCTTTTAGCCGTAAAAAGGGGGCAACAATTAGAGTTTATATGGGGTATATAATTATATACCACCGATCTCTATGATTTTTTCAGACAACAATATATGCTATATACGTAAGCAATCAGTGAAATTTGAAGCTTATAGCTGTTAAAATGGGTAGAAATTGCGAAAAGTTTCTTATCTGAACAATCGGTTGTATGAGATATATACTATATATACAACCGATCTCTATGATTTTTTCAGACAACAATATATGCTATATACGTAAGCAATCGGTGAAATTTGAAGCTTATAGCTGTTAAATGGGGTAGAAATTGCGAAAAGTTTCTTATCTAAACAATCGGTTGTATGAGATATATACTATATATACAACCGATCTCTATGATTTTTTCAGACAACAATATATGCTATACACGTAAATATTCGGTGAAATTTGAAGCTTCTAGCTGTTAAAATGGGGCTAAAATTTGCGAAAATATATATATATATACACTATATATATATACTATATATACCACCATATATATACTATATATACACACCGATCTTTATGATTTTTTCAGACAACAAATATATGCTATATACGTAAGCATTCGTTGAAATTTGAAGCCTCTAGCTCTTAAAATAGGGCAGTAATTACGAAAAGTTCCTTATCTGAACAATCGGTTGTGGGGGATATATACTATATATACGACCGATCTCATAAATTTTTTCAGGCAACAACATGTGCAATATACGAAATTATATGGTGAAGTTTGAAGCTTCAATCTGTTAAATTGGGTAAGATATTACAAAAATCCTCTTTTTCTGAAAAATAGGTTGTATGGAGGATATATGCTATAGTGGTCCGATCCGGTCGGTTCCGACAAATGTCTAATCGGACACCCAAATACACCCGCTCACCAAATTTTATCAAGATATCTCAAAAATTGAGGGACTAGTTTGCATACAAACAGACAGACGGACAGACGGACATGGCTAAATCAACTCAGCTCTTCAACCTGATTATTTCGGTATACTTAATGGTGGGTCTATCTATTTTCCTTTAAGGACTTACAATTTTCGGTTTCGTGACGAAATTAATATACCATTTCATTTTCATGAAAGGTATAAAAATAGGTAGGTAATCTGTGTGAGGATGCAAAGCTTCACGTTTTTTGTGGTCTGCATGTAAAAAACTATGACTACGAATCACGTATTTCAAAAATATATGACGTAAACGTAACTATTTGATGAAATTTGATGAATTTTGAAGCTTCTAGCCGTAAAAAAGGGGTCAAAATGACAGTTTATATGAAGTATATAATATATACCACCGATCTCTATGATTTTTTCAGACAACAATATATGCTATATACGTAAGCATTTTGTGAAATTTGAAGCTTCTAGCTGTTAAAACGGAGCAGAAATTGCGCAAAGTTTCTTATCTGAACAATCGGTTGTATGAGATATATACTATGTATACCACCGATCTAAATGATTTTTTCAGACATCAATATATGCTATACACGTAAGCATTTGGTGAAATTTGAAGCTTCTAGCTGTTAAAATGGGGCCGAAATCGTAAAAAATATATATATATATACTATATATATATACTATATATACCATCATATATATATTATATATATCACCGATCTCTATGATTTTTTGACACAACAATACATACTATATACGTAAGCAATCGGTGAATTTTGAAGCTTATAACTGTTAAAATGGGGTAGAAATTGCGAAAAGTTTCTCATCTGAACAATCGGTTGTATGAGATATATACTATATATACAACCGATCTCTATGATTTTTTCGGACAACAGTATATGCTATATACATAAGCAATCAGTGAAATTTGAAGCTTATAGCTGTTAAAATGGGGTAGAAATTGCGAAAAGTTTCTTATCTGAACAATCGGTTGTATGAGATATATACTATATATACAACCGATCTCTATGATTTTTTCAGACAACAATATATGCTATATACGTAAGCAATCGGTGAAATTTGAAGCTTATAGCTGTTAAAATGGGGTAGAAATTGCGAAAAGTTTCTTATCTGAACATCTGTTGTATGAGATATATACTATATATACAACCGATCTCAATGATTTTTTCAGACATCAATATATGCTATACACGTAAGCATTTGGTGAAATTTGAAGCTTCTAGCTGTTAAAATGGGGCTCGAAATCGTAAAAAAGAAATATATATATACTATATATATATACTATATATACCATCATATATATATATTATATATACCACCGATCTCTATGATTTTTTGACACAACAATACATACTATATACGTAAGCAATTGGTGAAATTTGAAGCTTATAACTGTTAAAATGGGGTAGAAATTGCGAAAAGTTTCTTATCTGAACAATCGGTTGTATGAGATATTATTTATTTATTTATTTATTATTTAAAGTCGACGACAAACTATGGTCGACTGCATAATATAAAAGATATATAAATATACACTCAAAAGATAAAATTTAAGATATATCGAGATTCAACAATGTTATATTACAACAAAGAAATATTAATGAACATACTATTAATTTCAAAATATAATATAAAGAAAATAGTGATGGCTTCGAATATTTTCGCTATTGGTGATTTGCATCGCCGCTATTGACAAATCGCTAATAGCTATAGCTATTGCAATCCAAATATATCAGTGATTGGCTATTTTCCTTCATTCGATTCTTTTGAATGACAATCACCTCTGGCAGATATCGCCAATAGCGATTATAGCGATTGGCGATTTTCCTTCAGCATGGAATTCTATACTAATAGCAGCGATCCAATCATCGATAGGGAGATATCGTTCATCATTGCTCATCTGTGTGCTTTACTTTCCGAAACAGCGAACGGAACGAAAGCAAACTTGTGCAACAACTAGAACGACGACATCATTGTTTACTATATAGTTTGGCAGTCTTAAGTAGAGGTTATGTTGCGAATAGAGTGGAAGGCAGTGGACTAGGCAGTCGAATGTCATATAATGAAGGAATGGTGTTCGGAATTTTCAAAGTTAAAAAAAATAATGATAAAGCTTTAATATAAATAAAACTATTGTTTTAATAACAACAAAAACGCCATATATATTCTGTATGCATAAATTTGTAAGGATTATCACACTTTTAAAATTTGAATTAAATAATCTAAAGTTTTGTTTTTGAAACTGAGTCGTGAACTGTGCGTGTGAATGTGCGAATTTTCACCGATCAGCTGTTAGTTGCGCTACTTGGTAAATTTACAATGGACGACATTGTGAAGTCGGCTAAAAAGCAGCCAAGTGGTTTGGGTAATTTTTACAGACAAGCGAAAGATCGAACTCAAAAATAATCAACGCAAAGATCAAAGAGACCGCAAGGCACGTACGCACTCAAACGCAATTATCGAGTGCAGAGGTATATGAAGAAACACTGTATTGCACGAAAAGTTGATCCTTTTTTATGGTGGCAGAACAAACCATTACAAGTATCCCAATCTATCTCCTATAGTCTCGCGAAAAGTTTGGGTGTTTTAGGAACAGCGGTTCCTCCCTGAAAGACTTTTTTCTCAAGCCGGCTTATTTTTGAAGCGAGAGAAGAATGCGCTTAGATGATGAAAAGCTAAAATCCTTATCTTCTAAACGCCAATCCGAAAATATAAAATTCGTTCTATATTTTGATTTTGATATTTCAGTCTTTATAATAAAAGCATTTACTATTTGGGGTCAAATATTAAACAAGCATATAAGTTTAAACCTTTAATTTCATGAGATGTATAAACGAAATGGAGATGACTGGAATTTTTTGTTTTTAATTACACTATGATGTGACGCCAATAGACACATGGGTCTTTAGACTTGGTCCGTTGGCCTAAGATTGATTGCCTGTGTGTATTCATAGTGTCCTACTTTCTAGGCAGTAGCCGTTAACAGTTTTATAAATTGTGTGTTGATGGTAAAATAAAAGAATTATAGAAACATTATCACTCGTCTTATTGTAAACAGATTAACTCAAAATTTAAGGTTTTTGGGAGAATGCAATTTCAAGATTTGTCATATGGTTTGTATATGGTTGAATTCTCCGCTAATTTCTAGGGCACTGCAGTGGGTGGCTAATTTTCTGCTAAAGAATATTTTTATAATAGTTTGAAGAATTTGCTATATTTTTTCCATCTGTATTTTTAATTAAAAATTGATTCACTTTACTGTACAAATTTATGCAGCCAAATACAACTTTCAGAATAAATTCATACGGAGTATTTCTGAATACATCGGTGTAGTATAATATAGTAAATAAATCATGTTTTATGGTGTTACATATACAGATTTATTTCGGGTTGATTCATCTTACATTTAAAAATCAAAGCATTTTCAATTAACAAATTATAAAACAAAGATGCATATACATTTATTTCAGCTAGTTTCATCTCATTGAGTGTAATACGAGTCTGAACATATTGTCGTCAGCCAGTTAATAATATATATCATAACATCTCAGAAAATTAGAATTTCACATTACATTATGTTTACAATTAAAGGTACATACTTTTTCTTTTTATTCCAATTTTGGTCCATATATTCTAATAAAATTTAATTTTGGTATAAATTAATGTATAACATTCAATCTACTCTGGTAAAAAGAGTTAAACATTAATTTTTTTTTATACAAGTATACAAATAATTGCAGATCGCTTATAAAGATAAATTAAAGCGATCGCCATAGCTGTAAAAATAGCCATAGCTGTAAAAAAATAGCCATACCTATATTCACTGATAGCTCAAAATCGCTTCTGTATGGAATCGCTTGTTGAAATAACTCGATCGCTATAGCTATAAAAAATAGCCGACTATTCTACAAGATAGCCATATCTATTTTCGGCGCTGATAGCTCAAATCGACATATCGTCCATCACTAATAAGAAATTATGAGTAGAAATAAGATCTTATCGCCGAAATCTTATCCTGGCGGGATGCATCAGATTCCGCTCAGCATGATTCGGAATGCAGTGGATTCATTCACTCCTGTTGGAATGTCACAAGATTCCAATCAGAGCATGTCATGGGAATCCGGCAGTGCTAGAGTAGTGTAATGAGGATGCGCATCAGACAAGAGGCAATAAAAAGTAACATGACCTGTGTTGTTGGAATGCACCGGATTCCATCAGCTCGATGCCTGACCCATAAGGTTATACTGCCGGAATGCGTACGATTCCGGTCAGTGACTCATGACAAAGCATGTTTTTTTACGTTGTATAGGAATGCACCAGATTCCAATCAACACACGTACTGTCTTGTTACCGGGGTTCTTAATGATAGACATGTTGATATAATGTTAACCTGCCATCCTTCAAACGCGAGATAGTTTTGTCCTGTTTTTTTATCGAAGGAATAAAATGCCAGCAAATTAATTAGCTTGTATCTCTTAAATTAGATATGCAGTATTGCATTACGTATAGTGGCAAAAGTACATTCAAGACTGATGCAGCTATACAAGTCATTGTAGTACGCGCACCAAGATAAGAAGAGGATTATTTTTAGCAAGCTTCGTCGACAAAGGGGTAAATAGAAAGGAACGTAGTGTCTGGATACTCTAGGGGGAACCGCAAAAAACAAGCGGCTGAGGAGGTCCGCGGAATCAATTTCTCCAATAATGAGCTTATGGATGAATATACGCTCCAAGGCGTACCATCTATTACATAAGATTTCAATGCTGGCTTCACTCGGTGAAATGTCATATGCTTACATTTAGAGCAATTTAAAGCTAGTAAATTTGTTGTGCACCAACATTGGAACGAGTCCAAGTCGGCTGAAGAAGATCCAAGGAACTCAAATCGGTATGACAGTAAGTGTAGCAAAGTTTTTACATCATCCGCATACATTATAGTATGGGAATATAATATTGTCTGTGGCAAGTCATTAATGAAAAGGGCAAGAGCAAAGGGCCTAGATGACTTCCTGGGATAACGCCGGAGAAACTCCGAAGGATTCCGACAGATTGCACTTGAACAGGACTTTTTGGGTCCGGTTAGAAAGATACCTTTTCAGCCACATTAATAGGTGAAACGGAAGAGCCCAGTAAATCCAGCTTGATGAATAAGCAACTCATGGTTGACGGTATCAAAATGCTTTGCTGAAGTCCGTGTAGATGACATCCGTTTGCTTGTTCGCTAAAAATCCTTCCATAACTATAGAGGTGAATACAAGCAAATTGTAGTGGTTGACCTTTTGACGAATAAAACCGTGCTGGCATGCAGATAAAGAGACTAGAAACACTGATATTGCAGTTGACTGGTGACAATCTGTTCAAAGACTTTAGGAATGACTGAAAGTTTAGCAATACCCCTGTAGTTTTCAACTTATATACAACCGATCTCTATGATTTTTCAGACAACAATATATGCTATATACGTAAGCAATCAGTGAAATTTGAAGCTTATAGCTGTTAAAATGGGGTAGAATTGCGAAAAGTTTCTTATCTGAACAATCGGTTGTATGAGATATATACTATATATACAACCGATCTCTATGATTTTTTCAGACAACATATATGCTATATACGTAAGCAATCGGTGAAATTTGAAGCTTATAGCTGTTAAAATGGGGTAGAAATTGCGAAGAGTTTCTTATCTGAACAATCGGTTGTATGAGATATATACTATATATACAACCGATCTCTATGATTTTTTCAGACAACAATATATGCTATATACGTAAATATTCGGTGAAATTTGAAGCTTCTATCTGTTAAAATGGGGCTAAAATTTGCGAAAATATATTATATATACACTATATATATATACTATATATACCACCATATATATACTATATATCCACCGATCTTTATGATTTTTTCAGACAACAATATATGCTATATACGTAAGCATTCGTTGAAATTTGAAGCCTCTAGCTCTTAAAATAGGGCAGTAATTACGAAAAGTTCCTTATCTGAACAATCGGTTGTGGGGGATATATACTATATATACGACCGATCTCATATATTTTTTAGGCAACAATATGTGCAATATACGAAAGTATATGGTGAAGTTTGAAGCTTCAATCTGTTAAATTGGGTAAGATATTACAAAAATCCTCTTTTTCTGAAAAATCGGTTGTATGGAGGATATCTGCTATAGTGGTCCGATCCGGTCGGTTCCGACAAATGTCTAATCGGACACCCAAATACACCCGCTCACCAAATTTTATCAAGATATCACAAAAATTGAGGGACTAGTTTGCATACAAACAGACAGACGGACAGACGGACAGACGGACATGGCTAAATCAACTCAGCTCTTCAACCTGATTATTTCGGTATACTTAATGGTGGGTCTATCTATTTTCCTTTAAGGACTTACAATTTTCGGTTTCGTGACGAAATTAATATACCATTTCATTTCATGAAGGTATAAAAATAGTAGGTATCTGTGTGAGGATGCAAAGCTTCACATTTTTTGTGGTCTGCATGTAAAAATATGACTACGAATCAAAATGACAGTTTATATGAAGTATATAATATATATACCACCGATCTCTATGATTTTTTCAGACAACAATATATGCTATATACATAAGCATTTTGTGAAATTTGAAGCTTCTAGCTGTTAAAACGGGGCAGAAATTGCGCAAAGTTTCTTATCTGAACAATCGGTTGTATGAGATATATACTATGTATACCACCGATCTAAATGATTTTTTCAGACATCAATATATGCTATACACGTAAGCATTTGGTGAAATTTGAAGCTTCTAGCTGTTAAAATGGGGCCAAATCGTAAAAAAAATATATATATACTATATATATATACTATATATACCATCATATATATATTATATATATCACCGATCTCTATGATTTTTGACACAACAATACATACTATATACGTAAGCAATCGGTGAAATTTGAAGCTTATAACTGTTAAAATGGGGTAGAAATTGCGAAAGTTTCTCATCTGAACAATCGGTTGTATGAGATATATACTATATATACACCGATCTCTATGATTTTTTCAGACAACAATATATGCTATATACGTAAGCAATCAGTGAAATTTGAAGCTTATAGCTGTTAAAATGGGGTAGAAATTGCGAAAAGTTTCTTATCTGAACAATCGGTTGTATGAGATATATACTATATATACAACCGATCTCTATGATTTTTTCAGACAACAATATATGCTATATACGTAAGCATCAGTGAAATTTGAAGCTTAAGCTGTTAAAATGGGGTAGAAATTGCGAAAAGTTTCTTATCTGAACAGTCGGTTGTATGAGATATATACTATATATACAACCGATCTCTGTGATTTTTTCAGACATCATACATGCTATACACGTAAGCATTTGGTGAAATTTGAAGTTTCTAGCTGTTAAAATGGGCCGAAATCGTAAAAAAAATATATATATACTATATATATATACTATATATAACATCAAATATATATTATATATATCACCGATCTCTATGATTTTTTGACACAACAATACATACTATATACGTAAGCAATTGGTGAAATTTGAAGCTTATAACTGTTAAAATGGGGTAGAAATTGCGAAAAGTTTCTTATCTGAACAATCGGTTGTATGAGATATTTATTTATTTATTTATTTATTATTTAAAGTCGACGACAAACTATGGTCGACTGCATAATATAAAAGATATATAATATACAACTCAAAAGATAAAATTTAAGATATATCGAGATTTCACAATGTTATATTACAAACAAAGAATATTAATGACATTACTATTTAATTTCAAAATATAATAATAATATAATATGAGTAGAAATAAGATCTTATGCCGAAATCTTATACTGGCGGAATGCATCAGATTCCGCTCAGCATGATTTCGGATGCAGTGATTCCAATCTCCCTGTTGGAATGCAACAAGATTCCAATCAGCATGTCATGGGAATCCGGCAGTGCTAAGAGTAGTGTAATGAGGATACAGCCATCACAAGGAACAAAAAGTACATGACCTGTGTTGTTGGAATGCACCGGATTCCAATCAGCTCGATGCCTGACCCATAAGATTATTACTGCCGGAATGCATACGATTCCGGTCAGTGACTTCATGAAAAAAGCATGTTTTTTACGTTGTTGGAATGCACTAGATTCCAATCAACACAGTACTGTCTTGTTCCTTCTTAATAATACATGTTGATAAATGTTCCTCCATCCTTAAGCGAGCTATTTCCTGTTTTTTATCGAAGGAATAAAATGCCAGCAAATTAAATTAGCTTGTATCTCTTAAATTAGATAGGCAAGTATTGCATTACGTTATAGTGGCAAAGTACATTCAGACTGATGCAGCTATACAAGTCATTGTAATGCGCGCACCAGATAAGAAGAGGATTATTTTAGCAAGTTTCGTCGACAAAGGGGTAAATAGAAAGGAACGTAGGGTCTGGAACTTTAGGCGGAACCGCAAAAAACAAGAGGCTGAGGAGGTCCGCGGAATCAATTTCTCCAATAATGAGCTTATGGATGAATATACGCTCCAAAGGCGTACCATCTATTACATAAGATTTCAATGCTGGCTTCACTTCGGTGAATGTCATATGCTTACATTTAGAGGAATTTAGAGTTAGTAAATTTGTTGTGCACCAACATTGGAACGAGTCCAAGTCGGCCTGAAGAAGATCCAAGGAACTCAAATCGGTAGGACAGTAAGTGTAGCAAAGTTTTACATCATCCGCATACATTATAGTATGGGAATATAATATTGTCCTGTGGCAATCATAATGAAAAGGGCAAAGAGCAAATGGCCTAGATGACTTCCCTGAGGTACGCCGGAGGAAACTCCGAACGATTCCGACAGATTACACTTGAACAGGACTTTTTGGGTCCGGTTAGAAAGAGAGCTTTTCAGCCACATTAATAGGTGAAACGGAAAGCCCAGTAAATCAAGCTTATGAATAAGCAACTCATGGTTGACGGTATCAAATGCTTTGCTGAAGTCCGTGTAGAGACATCCGTTTGCTTGTTCGCTAAAATCCTTCCATAACTATAGAGGTGAATACAAGCAAATTTGTAGTGGTTGACATTTGACGAATAAAACCGTGTTGGCATGCAGATAAAAGACTAGAACACTGATATTGCAGTTGACTGGTGACAATTTGTTCAAAGACTTTAGGAATGACTGAAAGTTTAGCAATACCCCTGTAGTTTTCAACTTTATATACAACCGATCTCTATGATTTTTTCAGACAACAATATATGCTATATACGTAAGCAATCAGTGAAATTTGAAGCTTATAGCTGTTAAAATGGGGTAGAAATTGCGAAAAGTTTCTGATCTGAACAATCGGTTGTATGAGATATATACTATATATACAACCGATCTCTATGATTTTTTCAGACAACAATATATGCTATATACGTAAGCAATCGGTGAAATTTGAAGCTTATAGCTGTTAAAATGGGGTAGAAATTGCGAAAAGTTTCTTATCTGAACAATCGTTGTATGAGATTTTTTCAGATAACAATATATGCTATATACGTAAATATTCGTGAAATTTGAAGCTTCTAGCAATTTGCGAAAATATATATATATATATACTATAAATACCACATATATATACTATATATACCACCGATCTTTATGATTTTTCAGACAACAATATATGCTATATACGTAAGCATTCGTTGAAATTTGAAGCCTCTAGCTCTTAAAATATGGCAGTAATTACGAAAAGTTCCTTATCTGAACAATCGGTTGTGGGGGATATATACTATATATACGACCGATCTCATAAATTTTTTCAGGCAACAATATGTGCAATATGCGAAAGTATATGGTGAAGTTTGAAGCTTCAATCTGTTAAATTGGGTAAGATATTACAAAAATTCTCTTTTTCTGAAAAATCGGTTGTATGGAGGATATATGCTATAGTGGTCCGATCCGGTCGGTTCCGACAAATGTCTAATCGGACACCCAAATACACCCGCTCACCAAATTTTATCAAGATATCTCAAAATTGAGGGACTAGTTTGCATACAAACGACAGACGGACAAACGGACAGACGGACAGACGGACATGGCTAAATCAACTCAGCTCTTCAACCTGATTATTTCGGTATACTTAATGGTGGGTCTATCTATTTTCCTTTAAGGACTTACAATTTTCGGTTTCGTGACGAAATTAATATACCATTTCATTTTCATGAAGGTATAAATAGGTAGGTAATCTGTGTGAGGATGCAAAGCTTCACGTTTTTTGTGGTCTGCATGTAAAAACTATGACTACGAATCACGTATTTCAAAAATATATGACGTAAACGTAACTATTTGATGAAATTTGATGAATTTTGAAGCTTCTAGCCGTAAAAAAGGGGTCAAAATGACAGTTTTATATGAAGTATATAATATATATACCACCGATCTCTATGATTTTTTCAGACAACAATATATGCTATATACGTAAGCATTTTGTGAAATTTGAAGCTTCTAGCTGTTAAAACGGGCAGAAATTGCGCAAGTTTCTTATCTGACAACCGGTTGTATGAGATATATACTATGTATACCACCGATCTCAATGATTTTTTCAGACATCAATATATACTATACACGTAGCATTTGGTGAATTTGAAGCTTCTAGCTGTTAAAATGGGGCCGAAATCGTAAAAAAAATATATATTGTTTAGGCCCGACGCCTAAATTCTTATTAATTTGCGCCACCCTAATGGCACCATATTATCGACGACTAGTTCGCCCACATGCATGTATGGTGTACATGGGTAGGGTTATGTTGTCCGTACACATATACATGCATGCTGGTGCAACTATGTGGGGAAGCTTCCCCTTAAAACCGGAGATTTTTTCCACGGTTCAACGGTTGTCCTCGACAAGGCAACCGTCTACTTTTCCAGCGATCGTTGAGCGACTACAACACCGTCCGAGGAGCCCCGCCACAATATTCATCTCGCGTACGTTATGTGCGTTGCTTCTTTCCCCGCACGTATGTGCCTGGGTCATTAGTGCCTTATTCTGTTAAATTTTGTGTCATCCGGTAGCGCTTCAGCTAGTCAGGCATACTAGTGCTGCAGAAAAATTTACATTTAAGTTGCTTGGTACTCACATTTTACTTCACGCAGCAGCCACGTAAGTTTATATATTTCTTGCCACATGGTTAAAAACCATCTAAAAATATAATATTCCAAGTGCCAAACGCGTAGTGACTGATTAACCGCGAAAAGTGGTGAACAATTTATTAGTGTCGAAAAATAAAATTAAGTGCAAACGCGGCACATTAACGTTGTCTTAAATTCCTTGTGACTATCTGGTCTGTCCCCCCACCAGCGGTAAGGCTCTCCAGACACAGCACAGGGAAGAGGTACACATAACCTTACCTCCACATAAAAATTATCACGCCATTTCGATTGTGGCAATTTTACATTCTCCTTTGTTTCAATTTAATTTGCACTAATTCGATAAATTTTTGTCACACAGTCGCTTTTCGCACAAGAGTTTTATAAAATTTTTTACACTTTTCGTCGAGTTTTTATATCAACGCGCGCACTTATTTTTTATAATAAAATTGAACGCTCAAGTGGCGAGTGGCCCCCCTTTGCTTCACACAATACACATTGGAGTTGCTCCCCCCTGCTCTCGCTCTTACGGCACAAAAATAATCTGCAAATAAATTACCACACACCAATATATACATATATACATAATTTACGTGCGGGTGGCGAGTAAGCCACATTGTTGTGTTTGTTACTTTTTTCGTGGGAAAACCAGACGAATCGGCCAAGTCTGACCCCTTATAATTTAATAGCCAGATCAATATATACATATATATATAATTTGCGTGCGGTTGGCGAGTAGGTTACACCATCGCCTATTCTTCCCTTGAAAAAAAAATTATCAGACGAGTCGGCCAAGTCTGAAATAAATACATAAAAGCGACCTTTCAAAGCATTGTTTCCATTTTTTGTTCAAAGAATTAGTTTGTTTTAGTTGGGCAGGAAAGATTTGTTGAGAAAATGGAAAATTATATATAGCTAATTTAGAGAAAGTACTCACCGGTTTGTA
>JARSSU010036762.1:0-60962 GCA_029619165.1 Eurosta solidaginis
GCCCAAAATCGTTTAGTAATCACAGCCACTTTGATAATACATAGTGTCCAGTATTTAAAACCAATGAACTGTACGACAGAACTTCCCAAGGCAGCCGGTTCTATGTACCGGAGCAACTCGGGATTTTGCACGATTCAAGACTGTAAGCTAGTAGCATTCGAAATGTTGGTGATGAAATCATCAACCGATTTCGATTTTTCAGTGGAGAGTAAAAAATTAATTTAGAGTATGAGCCAAGTGAAATATATAATATATAGGGTCCCCTTTATTCAAAAATAATCCTGATGATGAAACAAATTCAAACCTATCAGATATGACCTTAGAAATTATAACTAACCTGCGAGCACAATGTATGCCTCTTCGTAAAGGAGCCATGAAGAAATCGCCATATTCGCGCGTGGTAAATCGGCATCACCATAAACGCCAATGCAGCAGGGATGATCTATTACTTCGCACACCATGTGTTCGGCGGTATGATCTTTGTACCCGAAAACCTTGTGAAAAGAGTTCGTCTTCTGCAATGGCCATTTTGTGGCTATCGTCTAGCATTTATAAGGCGCTATTGATGCTGGAGTGTCGCAATATTTCTGATCGAGACCACAGACGGATCCGGGAAATTCGACCAACTGGTCCTGATTACAAACGTGGACCATTTCTTCTATGTGATATAGACTCTAATATAGATATAACATTATTTCAATTATAAACCTACGTATATCGCTTCTTTTGCGGCCACCGGGTGTGGATGGTAGCGTGCTCCCGCTGCCACACCGTATGCCCTGGTTGCACCCGCCAAAGCAACATTAAAAATTTTACAAATAAAGTTTTACAATTATAAGAAACATTTTCACTAGCGGGGCCGCCCTCGGCGTGTTTGGCAAGCGCTCGACTGCGTATTTCTGCCATGAAAAGCTCTCAGTGAAAACTCATTCTGCCTTGCGATATGCCGTTCGGAGTCGTCATAAAACTATAGTCCGTCCGGCCAATGTAGGGAAAATCAAGACGAGTCACGATGCAAATGGAAGAAAGCTCGGCTTAGGACCTCTTCGGAGGTTATCGCGGCCTTACATTTATTTTATTTTTATATTCGCTATACTCTGACTGCTCCCTGCATATTACTTACGGCTGGGAAAGTCCCCGTACTGAGCAATCTCTGCTTGAGAACTTTGTGCACGCAACCAGAGTCGTCATTTCTATACAACAGAAAACAGTGAGGCTGGTTTCACGTTCTGTCATCGTGTTGTACTAGCACGTCCATCACAAGCAATATTTCCTGGCCGCTCCGCTTCCGGCATACCTGGCGCGACTTTCCCTAAGTGTACAAAATCAAATCGTAATTTCTTGGGCCAACCCATATGTTACGTTGTTCCGTCTGTTGCACCGTTGCAAACTCATGCTGTTTGACCATACCCTGACCTCCCGATTTCTTTTCGTTCTTCTGTCGATATCGTAGCAAACTGACTGGACCAATACTGAGCATATGCCTGACACGTAAAGCTGATCGCTGCACCGTATTGCTCCACTATGTAAAATCAAATTGTCTATGGTCGCGTCCGATCATCTAACTTATTAAGAGAAAACATCCATACCTGACTTTAACAAACGTTGAATGGATGTGTGAATTGTCTAGTTGCATCGTTACTTATCAATCAAGTCAGCCGATAAGAGCGAATACTACAAGTAGTTTCATTAAACGGCGCGCGTTGCGCTTGTGTATTTTGATGCATTCAGACAGATGGTCGAAGAGCTAGCGCTTTTGGCTAAACAGGTTGCTTTGGGATTGTTCTACACTAATTTTACCTTTGTTTGTGGGTGGTTGAAGATAGAGTGTCGCATGTGCTTGCTCACTCATAATGGTGGTGCTACTGAGTGTTAGTATCCATAACAGCTGAAATTCGCCAACCGTGAACTCTTTCCGAATATATATCTGGCGATGATGTCCCATTATCTTTACGCCATTGTTTCCATAACAGCAGCTCCGGTACCACCTTGTCTTACACCTGTTTCCTTAGTCAGAGTTTGGGGAATCTTGATGTCCACAATGCTGTTAACGTATCTTTTCTTCTGTTTGAATTGGTGTGATGGGACGCCTCTTCTTCAGAATCGAAATACATTTGATTTTCTTGCACCCCGGCTATGTCTTCTACAAACTTTTCCGTATTTTGGACGTTTCTTATGTCATTTATATTAGCTGATGTGAATCTGCGAGTCCAATGCCGATGACTACGCGGGTTCTCTCGTTTATTACGTATACGTAATATGAAGGTAACGCTTCACATTATCATTGTAGCGACAGAAGCTTTTACGTCTACATCGCCGCCCAAGATGAAAATTGGCTACCCAAAAAATTATTTCGGTTGCCGTGTATTCGAGGCTTCTTAATCGCCATCTTCCTTATCCTGGGAAGGGAAAATATCAGGCTGTTCTGAAGAATGGTAGTGTCGATGGCACTGCCGATTTTCGCCGGAACCATAGCAGTATACGCGATGGTTTCTCTCACAATGATCTCTGTGTTGTTGTTAATCTCGGAGTTCAAGTCAATTTCATTTCTCAACGTACCAAAACGCCGTTGTGCTAAACGACGTTGACGGCCTTGCCATATAACAGCTTGCTCAGCTTCCGTGCATTCATCTACTCCAAGAAACGAGAAATCTCTTTCTGGACCGTATCGGCTGAATTGTATTTTACTAGAATAGCTCTGAACGTTTTCCTGCTGCTCTTGGAGCTCCTGAGCTTGAATAATTTGAATTGGAAATTATTGTTGCTGTTGACGTGGATGTTGATATTGCTGTGGTTGCTGACATGATGTACGGGTGATGCTTGTATAAGTGGCATTCTCTACTTATCGATTGACTGCATAAACTGTTTCCCAACCACTTCAAGTTTGTCCGTGATTGTGCTCTGTCGTATAATCATCTTCTTTGATGTTGTTGACTTTGTGACGTAACAAATATTTGCTCACCTTGCTTTGGTTGCGGCATTTGTTCCATGGTATTGGTACTACTATTGCTGTCATCAGTTTTACTTGAAAAGATATTTCCACTACAGTTATTCCCACGACCCACGGCATTCACCGGGGATGTGGTGAAATGTGCGACTCGCTGGCAGATGGCGTATAAGCAAATGACGTTTCACCCAAAGCAGTTTGTACCAAATTATTCCACCACCCATTGTCTGTTGTAATGGTGTTGGACTAATTGGGTCTGTTTATTTGTGTGGTTTGATGGACTCCAGCAGTGCGGCGTACTGTATTACAATGCATGCAAGTGCGGGTAAGGTGGAGTTTGTAGTGTAGTTGTGGTGATAGTAGTTGTGGTGATACTACCCCCATTATATATCTATCACTTATTTGGAGCTGGTGATGGTGGTGGTATATAAGATTCGGCGAGTCCTCGACCGCAGCTATGACGGAATAGATTTCTCTATATAAGGCTCTTAAAATGCGTCATATAAAAGTGGGGGATAGCAACCTCTGGAAGTGCTACCATCACAGGATTATTCCCACCATTATTAACATTTGCATCACTTACGTAATGATCCCGCTTCCTGTTAATGCCCTACATTGAGTACTGCACATATTACTACCGGTACTACTGCTTAAAGTCTTTTGACTAAGCTTAATGTTTAATGTTACCTCGCAGATAATGTATTCATTTTTATTGTAAGTTGATAAATAGGTTGAGGTCATATTTTTATTACGATGACATCAGCGACTACTACCAATTTTGCGTAAATATATGCTGCTCCCACAATATTAGATCTACAGAAAACAAAAAATTATTGAAAACTAAGTATCTGTTTTATTATTTGATTTGATAGTTAAAATATGTATTTGATTTTCAGTTTTCGACCTTAACTAAAGGCAAACTATAACTTTTTCAGACTATATAGTGCTTTAATATCATATGGTGCATATGTATCTAAATAAAATAAAAATCTAATTTTGAAATATTTGAAATGTGTGTGAAATATCCAAAATAAGCATGCGTTTGTACCGGACAGCAAAAAAATCTTCGGATTTTGTGGTTGCAGTGAATCAGGTGACATTACAGAAAACCAATAATTCTAAAAAAACACCACAAAATTTAAATTAGTTTATTCCAAAAAAATTGTAGTGCATAAATTTAATTTTTTCATCCTCTGTACAGAAAAAAATGATCCTACAGAGTACTCCATGGGGTTATGGGCTCTCTTGGGTTATAACAGGTTAGGTTGAACTGGCCGGTCAATAAAGACCTCACACATTTACTTATAAGCATGTGACGCCAGAAGGCAGTCAGTGTCCAGTTATTATGCCCATCGTGAACCTTAAGTCTTCTCTCTTCAGAGATAAGAGCCACTTTGTGATTTTATTATCGTAGCTTTGCGCATTTTCTTAGAAATTTTGCAGCTTCGCGCCTTTTGTCCACGGTTTTCCTGCTTGATGGATTATATTCAGTTTTTATCTCCTTTAAATTTCTCCCAAACGGACTGGGACGTCTATACTCGTTTCAGCTAGTGTTGCACCTCCTTTGCCAATTCTTCTGCCTTTTCGTTACCTTCTATCCCTTTATGACAGGAAACCCAGTATAGATGTATGGTCCGGCCTTAGCGAAGTTTTTCCAATGCTTATTTGCATTCCAGAACAGTTCTTGATGAAGTACTGTGTGAGATTATTGCCTTATCTCCGCCTAACTATAAATATATATGTTTATTGACGTGATTACACGCGCACGCGTCCTCTATGGCTGATTTCTTCGCGGCTATAATTTTCGCCTGAAATACGCTACAGTAATCTGGAGAACGATTTTTTGGTCGAATTAAATATTTTCGTTCTCAATTCAGAACGATTTTGTGTTTGATCTTGGTGGGAATCATAACAATATTGCATCAAAAACTGAATGTTAAATCGGCCCTTATTTGTTTTATCAAAATGTTAGAGGTTTAAACACTAAACTAACTGAATTGTATTTGAAATCGTTTAATTGCAATTAAAATAATATCGCTTTAACTGAAACTTGGCCAAGGTTAGGTTAGGTTAGAGTGGCTGCCTCCGCTGTCCGAGCGGAGACTCACGTAGCCGTTGTGGCCCGTTGTGCTACCACGCGGGGGCCCCTATTTCCTATTATCCCTACTTTCGAAGAAGAAGAAAGTTTAGACCCAGTGAGGCTAAACCAGCGTGTTTGCCTAATGAAACGCAAGATGTCGTTTGGGTTTTATAGATTCAAGCTCCGCAGGCACCCAAAAGAGTGTATGTGGAGGCATTGGTTCCTTGTTTTTTGTGCGGGACAGTGGCACAGATAGTGCTCAACGCTTTCTATCTCCTCCTCGTCCCTACAGCCGCGGCAGAAGTCATTTGTCTGCAGGCCCATATAGGCACCGTGAGTGCCCATGAGACAGTGACCTGTAGAAGGCCCACTAGTGGTGCTTATAGAGATACGGTTTAACAATATCACCGATCGCGATATCTTTCATCCAGCTTATTGCTTGGATATACTACATGTAAGTTCCCTCGCCCATCTGGCGTTTGCCTGATCCGTGAAAAGAGATCGCAGGTGGCATTTGCAAGTGTTTAGAGAGGGCTGGCCCAACCAGCGGAGGTTGTTGTTTGCAAGTTGGTGCCCTCCCTAGCTAACTCATCCGCGGCGCAGTTTCCTGAGATGTCATAGTGGGCCAGGAGCCCATATTATGCTTAGGTTGCAATTTTCAGCTAGTTTGTTGAGGGTTTCTCTGCACTTCAATGCCACTAGTGACGAGGTGTTACTGCATTGCAGGGATTTTATGGCAGCTTGGCTGTCAGAGAAAATTGAAATAGAATTGGTTACCTGCAGGTTCGCAAGATAGCGGGCTGCTTCCCAGATAGCTATGAGTTCAGCCTGAAAACACTGCAGTGATCAGGTAGGCGAAGCTCTCGCTTAGATTGAGCTTCTCCGAGAATATCCCGCTGCCGACTCTGTTGTTTAGTTTTAGAGCCATCTGTAAAAACGGAGATTTCGTGTGATCCCGGCTCCACGCCATTTGCCCACTCGTTCCTCTCTGGGATTCTTGTGGAAAATTTTTTTGTCCCAGCAAGGGGACGATGTGGTATGGTCCAATTTCAAGAAGGTTTCGGGGACCGGGTGTGACCAAACCTACAGTCCCTCCATGGTTCGATAGCGTTGAGCCTTGCCGCGTTGCAGGAGGCACAGTATCTACCATATAGATCAGTTGGGAGAAGGAATATTATGGTTTCAAGAGCTTTGGTGGGAGTGGAGGGAAGGGCACCGCTGGTGAGCATTGCCGCCATCCTCTGCACTCTCGTTACTTACTCTTGTTAGATTCGATATCGAGTGCCGTCCCGGTGACGGCGTAGAAGAGTATGGGTCTCACCACTGCCGTATAGATCCAATGGACTGTGCGTGGCTGGAGACCCCATCTTTTTCCGATTGCTGACTTACAAGCGTAGAGAGCCATTGTGGCTTTCCTGGATCGTTCCTCCACATTTCGCTTCCATTCAAGCTTCCTGTCTAGAATAACTCCGTGATATTTAACCTCGGTAGAGAGTTTGATTTCCTTCCCGTTTAGGGACGGGAGGGTAAATTCCGGTATTCTGCGTTTGCGGGTAAAAAGCACCATCTCAGTTTTTTCAACTGCTGATGCTGAGTCCGCATTCCATAGACCAAGTGTTTGTTAAATTAAGAGCATTTTGCAAGAGTTCCCAAGCACCGGAAGGTGTTTGCCGGTAACTGTCAAGGCTATGTCGTCGGCATATGCAATGACTTGGCATCCGGTGGGCTGTAGTATAGATAACAGAGCGTTCACCGTTAGTTTCCATAGTAGAGGAGAAAGAACGCCCCCCTGGGGGGTTCCTCTGTTGGTATACCTTATTAACGATGAGCTGCCCAGCTCAGAGATAATGATACTCTTATTTAGAAGGAGCTCGACGAATTTCACAAGAGGCTCTTCCACCCCTAGTGAACGTAGAGATTTTGTGACCGCTGCTGGGAGAACGTTGTTGAAGGCTCCTACTATATCGAGGAAGATACCCAGCTTAAATCCTTTAAAGGCAAGACCCTTCTCTATCTTAGTAGTGATAGCATGTAGAGCTGTCTCTACGGATTTGCCCTTAGAGTAGGCGTGTTGGTTGTTGGAGATTAGTGCCTTATTTGCCGATCGTCTAATGTAGGCGTCCAGAAATCGTTCTAGAACTTTTAGGAGGAAGGAGGTCAGACTTATTGGTCTGAAATCCTTTGGACTGTTCCCCGATATCCTGCCTCCTTAGGGTATGAAGACTACCTTTGCCTTGGTCCATTCCGTGGGGATATAGACCAGGTTGAGGCAAGCCTTGTAGATTTTAGCTAGCAGCGGGCTTATAAGATCGCTTGCAGCTTGCAATTCAGCGGGAAATATTCCATCCGTTCCCGGAGATTTGAAGGGTTTAAAGGACTTGATTGCCCATTGCCCAGATAACTCCTTTTTCGCTTACAATGTGGTCCAGGGGTTGAAACGGACCTGGGTTAGATTGCGTGTTTAAGATGTATGGTTGAGATCTGCAGTCTGGAAAGTGAGTGCTGATCAGGTTTCCAGAATTTCCGTACTAGAAGTGGCCCATTCTCCGCTCGTTGTGCGAATGCAGCTTGGAGGTATGGGGTTTTTGGAGAGGACCTTTCGTAGGCGATTGGCCTCTGAGACTTCTTCGATGTCATTGGTGAAGTTCTTCCAGGAGTCCCTTTTGGCCTTCTGGATTAACTTCTTAAAAGATTTTAAGGCGTCCCTATAATGGGACCAGATTCTCGTGCGCTTAGCCGCGTTAAAGAGTTTTCTGCTGTTTTTCCTCTGCTCGAGATTTCTTGGTTCCACCAATAGGGTTTCTTTTTACCCCTTACCTTAATCTCCGGGCTACTGTGAAGGCAGCGTTACAAGATTTGAAACTTAGCCAAAGTCTCATATATTTATGTCCAAGGTTCTTTGCCTTGATTACCAAATATACAGATATAACCGCTTGAACAGAATTTGAGGTGGAGTTTTGCTTGCAGTACATTCTACTGTACTGAGGTTAATTTACCGGTTATCGATTCTACAGAATTCAAATGCATTAAGTAGAATCAAACTCGGAATGGGTTGTGTCTATATTATCGTCTGCTATATCCCATCATCTTCTGATCCTTCATTGTATATGGATCATAATTCCATGCTGAAAATTGTTAATTCGATGTTGAAGCTTATTGATTCGATGATAGTCCTGGGTGACTTTAATCTCCCGCATATGTTATGGACCATATTTGACCAGGATATTGTACCTATTTGTTCCTCATTCTCTAACAATGAATTTTTAGCCGCAATAACTCAACTTTGCTTTAAACAGATAAATATAATTTCTAATATTTTCGGGAGGGACCTTGATTTGGTATTTGTTGATGATACATAAAAATGTACTCTTAGCCGGGGTGAACCTCTTAATGTACCTGAAGGCCCTTACCATCCTTCGAAATTCGAAAGAAATTCTCTGAATAGCGTTGCTACGAAATACGACTATAGTTTCAGACTTGACTTTGCGAAGGCTAATTTTAGTAAACTTAATCAAACTTTGTATTTAATTAGCGAGACTTGCTCATATTTCTTTATACCGTAACGAGTTCTGGGGATTTCTGATACTTATGCACCTTCTGCTAACGTTCGAAAAGCTAAATTGTTGAATAAATCACTGCAATATTCAGTTTGCAAACTGGTCTTTATTTAGATTACTTTGCGAGTAGTACTTCACAATTATACTTCACAACCAATAGCGTGTTTAAATCAAAACTGATTAGTTATTACTCAGCTTGTGCTGCTTTATACTTTCTAGACGTTTCACCTTCTAGAACTGTTGTATCTCCTGCTTGGTAATTTAGTTATGTATATGCGTGTGTATGTGTGAGTAAGAACTTCAGCTGATGACTACATGTGTGTGTGAGATATCTCTTCATTTCGAGCTGCTGGTTAATTGTGTGCATGTACTTCTCGTCGCCTTCCATGTATGTGTGTAATTGATGATTGATGTGTTCATGTACACAAGTGTGGCCTGCTTCAATATTTTTGTGTTGTGATTATTTACTAACAGTATAGTGATGCCAATATTCGCCACACTGCCCTCCACCTAAGTCTGATCGTCCCGATCAGACACATCTCTCGATCCAACCGCTGCTAGCCTCTCCAAATTAACCACCCTTCTATTTCGTGGTTTCTCAATTGTTTGTATGCGATAGATTACATCACACGATCTGCTTCACAACATTGTACGGGCCTTCCCAGCTACATTGAAATTGAGGTTTGTATAAAACTACCAAATCTCCCTCCAGGAAACCTTCCGAATTGTTGTTCTTGTCGTACGTGTGTTTCATCTTACTACTCATTATCCTGGTTCGTTCCTTCACAAGACCTGTAACGTACTGAGTACATACTTGTACTAGTACCAAATAAGTGCAAGTACTCAAGTACTTGAAATTTAAATACAAAGTATTAGTACTACGGTACTTGTACTTCGAATCCGAAAGTACAAGTAGATACACTTACGAAATTCTTGCAAGTACACGAAAGTACTTTTTCTGATAAAATATGTCAGTTTGATTCATAAATGGAAACTCAAAATATGAGTAAAATTTATATCAGAAAGCAAGAAGAAGTAAAACAACATATCAAAGAAGTACAAATTGTACAACAGCTAACAATATTAAAGTAGTTTTGCGTTTGCCTTCATTAGTACTAGCTTTTCAAACGAAAAGTCCGTTACTGATTGCCTTCTTGGACTATAAACAATGCCTGCTAAGGAAAATAAACGCTTTACTGGGTCCGAGGAAGCTGAGGGTGTATTCATTTTAAGTGATAGGTCCTTCATAAGAGGATCACTCTGAAGCATATTGAAATCTGGTGATGTATCATTAAAATACCTGTAAAACTCTTCTTCAGCAATTTTGTCAAAGTTAGGTGATCGTAAGGGTGCTGGTTGATCCGCTTCAAAACCGTTCAATACTTATCAAAGTACTTCGAAAGTACTTAAACGTACTTTACTTGCACTTCAACAATTCAAGTACAAGTACCTCGATACTAATACTTGTACTCATTTTTCGACGTACTGAGGTACTGATACTTGTACTTGTACTGGTACTTTTTCTTTACAGGTCTGTCTCACACTCTATTCTTTGACCAATGAATCACTTCGTAGGGCTTGATCTTGACGGATTTGCTTCGCATAATCAGTATCTTTCCAACGTTTCACAACAGTAGTGCGCCCTGGCTTGAAACTACCCTCGCATTCTTTCTGGGAAATCCTTTCCTTCGTTTTAGTGCGTCCATTTGGTTTCGCCAATGCCAGTGTTTCTCTCGCAGGTATCTTTGATTTTGCTTTGTTTGGCCCATTCGTTCCATCAATCTTTGCTCGATCTACTGCCTTTGACTTTGGTGGTCTTTGTGGAATCGCCCCCACCAGCACTCGCTTACTGCTGAACCCTTCGTCCAAACTGAAGTAAAGTGGTATATCCTGGTTCTTATACCGCATATTCCTTCTTTGCATGTCGACCCTGTCATGGTCAACTAAGAAGTCCACTTCCAATATGACTTCACCAGCAATCTCCGCCACAACGAATTTGTGTAGAATCGTGAACTTTCCAATTAAGACCTCACATATCACTTCTCACAGGACTTGGTTATACTCGCCAGTGGCCATACGCAACCTTGCTCCAGGTAATGGCTTGACCAAATGAGATCGGATTAAGGAATAAGTTGCGCCCATATATACAGTTAGTACACGCTCCTTGCCATACACATTTCCTTTGACGGTAAGACTTCTCGATTTTCTTCCAATTTGCGAGATAGATATCACAGGACAATCAATAGCTAGGGCAAGTTTTCGATCTTTACATCTGACTCGCTCTTGCTTATTTCCTCCAGCTTTGCGTTTACGACCAGCCAAGTTGGAACTACCAGTACCGGTGCTGCAATGACGTGCAATGTGACCTGGGTTACCGCACTTGAAACATTTTACGGCACCATCGTTTTTCTGCTGCGTTCCTTGTGATGCTTCCAAAATTGTGTCTACCCAGTCTGGCCTTTCCACTTCCACGCAATGAGCTTGTATGCTTGCTTACTCAAAAGTGAGGTTGTTTCCCGATACCGTTTCAGCAAATGTTAGTTTTGGATTCGCATATGTAGCTCGTTTCGTTTCCACGTCTCGTATGCCATTTATGAAGCTCTGGATTTTTACCCTCTCGGTGTATTCCACGGGTGCGTCTGCATTTGCGAGATGAGCCAATCTTTCAACATCCGACGCAAATTCCTGCAAAGTCTTATTCGCCTTTTTGGTAACGGTTTTGCAACTCAATTTGATATGTCTGTTTCCTATGCTCGCTTCCGTAACGTTTCTCGACAGCGGCCATCAATACTTCATAACTGTTCCGTTCGTACTATGGAATAGTCTGTAAGATTTCAGCTGCTGGTCCCTTCAGTGCTACGAATAGTGCTGCAACTTTATCTTCAGCATTCTAGTTGTTCACTGCTGCGGTCTTTCGAAACTGTAGCTTTAAGACCTGGAAAGGAACAGAACCGTCAAAAGATGGAGTTTTTACCTTCGGATTGCTCGCTGGAACAGCCGGGCGATTTAGTTGTAATTGCTCCATACGACTTTTAAATCATCGATTTTTGCCTGAAATTGTGCGATTTTTGCATCCTGCGATTCAAGTTTTGATGATACCCTTGCTTCCTGTGCCCCCAGCTGCGAGGATATGTGGGCCTCTTGTGCTTTCAACTGCTCAGCCAACTGAGATGTCATATATGTCTTCTGTTCTTCCAGATGAGATGATATTTGCGACGACATTTCCGAAATGCGTGCCTCCTGTGCTTCCATCTTGGATGTAATCTGTGTCGACATTTCTGAAATACGGGTTTCTTGTGCTTCAATCTTGGATGTTATACGGTTCTCCTGCGATTCCAGCTGGGATGCCACTGTCGATGTTTGTGCAGATATTGCAGCCAATATCACGTTCAAGTCTGTGCTGGTAACTGCATGCGATGTTTCGTTTTTCTCTTCCATTTTTGTTGTTGTCTCGTCCCCATTAGGATGAAAGGCATCATCGTCAACATTAATTCCTTCCGTCTCGTAGCCGTGCTTGAAGTTCGGTCTTATTGCCGGTTGTATTCAATCCACGGTTCTCCAACTCCTTTTTCAGTTTCTGTATCCTTAATTCACTTAACTTTGCCATGTCCTTGTTGTCCTCTGGAATTTATTCAACAATTCCTCTTCTGACACCAATTGTAACGAATTTAGCGAAATTCCACTTATTTTACACCTTCTACTAACGTTCGTATCGCTAAATTGTTGAATAAATAACTCCAATATTCAATAATGCAAAATGCTCTTTATTAGACTACTTTGAAAGTACTTCACAATAACACTTATACTTCGTAACCGATAGTGTGCTTAAATCAAACTCATTTCTTGACTACTCAGCTTGCGCTCTTTTATATTCTCTGCTGCTTCATTCGCATATTTCTGCTACAGTCTAGACGTTTCGCCTGGTTGAACTGCTGTACATATCTCCTACTTAGGTGTATACATGTATATTTGTAGTTTATGCGTTTCTCATAGTCATATGCGTGTGCATGTGTAGCAACTTTCGGCTACAAGTTTGTGCGCGTAATATCTCTTCGTGCCTTATATATATGGGTGTAAATGATGATTGTTGTGTTTATGTACACAGTCTGGCTAACTTCAATGTTTTTGTGTTGGGAGTTTATTACTAGTGATGGTAATATTCGTCACAATATGTTAGTTTCCTATATCTGGTTTTCATCCTTAACATCTTTCAAAAGAGCTATAAGGAATACGAGAACAAACTAAAACGATTTGCAAGAAATTTGCTGTATTCACAGCTTCTGCCCATAATGTACAATAAATTGATTAACTATATCATTACGCTCAAGATAATCTTTAACCTTTTGAGATTTGTATTTATCTCCATTGTCGGAACTTATAACTTTAGGTAAATTTCCAAATTTATTTTTAACATATGAAACATGCGATTTATTTCTCAAAAAATAGATAACTGTACAAAGATTTAAAGTCGTCAATAAATATCTGGATGGACTTAGTAAACAGCTGACCAGACCCCTCCATTAATTTGGAGCCATACTATACACTTGTATAGTATGTTCTGCCATATCCGCACTCTGGCACCAACCTTCTGGCTTAATTGTGACCCCACGGTCTCTTCGAAGCTCAGGCACGGGACCATATATTCCGTTTACCCGATATTAGATGGCGCTATATTGCTATGGCCATAAGGCCTGCACTCAAACTGCCCAAGGCCTAAGGCCTCGTTGCAGTTGTTAACGCGATGTTTTTGCCATTAAGTTTTTGGCAGGCCGGATGCGTAGAATGGCATATGGGGGCAGTATTGCGGTGTATGGAAGAAGTGATTCCAAACCTCCACTAACGCTGAGGTGGTGGCTAAGCGCGGATCCCCACGATACCAAAAGACAAACAGCCAAATGGTACTGCGAGTCGCACAGAGGAATACCCAGCAGAGCATTTACGCGGGAGGGGCTGAAGAGGGCCTCAAAAGCCTTAAGCCAAAACAGCAAGGGGAGTACGAAAACGTCACGACGAAGGTGTTGGAGAGGGACAAACCGCCCAATGATGCTGCGAGTCTTACAGATAAACCTCCAACTCCGTAAACTGGCGTCGAGCGAAATCTTCCTAACCCTTGAGGAGGGTTCCTTTGGCGTGGCGCGGATCCAAGAGCCGTGGATCTGATCGGGAAGAAAGGTTTCTGAACTCAGCGCTCGCGGGTGATGGCGTTTAAGACGTACAAACGGGTGGAAGGGTGCTAGCTGCAGTCATGGTAAGGAAACAGCTGCATTCATATTTGCTGGCTAGTTAGCCTACTGAGGGCTTTGCAGTGGTAGCAGAAAAGTAAGCAGGCATTTATCATGGCATCCTGCTATATGACACATACTGCGGAGGTTCCACTGGTATAGTGCAAGAGGAAGAAGGGCGGTTGGTCATAGGCGCGGATTCAAATGCGTACCACAATGCGTGGGAAGGAGGAGATCGAATGAACAATGAGCTGAATCCTCTTAGAAATAAGTTAAAAGCGAAGAGGGTCTCACAGAAAAATTTCTGTGCGAACATCGAGTGCTCCAGCGAAACAGCATGGTTGATTAAAGTCCAGGAAGGGGAAACATAGTCCAGGGACTCAGAAGAGTAACACTTGGATCACAGAGCGGGTAGTGCCGAGCTTGGTGACAGATACCAGGATCGAATGGGCGGTGAAGACGTTTTCCAAGTTTAAATCTCCGTGTCCAGATATTATATTTCCGGTCATGCTACAAATTTCAAGTAGAGCGGTCGCGGAATGGCTTAAAATAATATTCGGTAGGTACATAAGACTGAATCATGTACCGCACTATTTGATAACTGCTCGGTTAGCTTTCCTACCAAAGGCGGTGAAGATCGGTCATATGTTTCCCATTAGCTTAACATCATTTCAGCTCAAAATCTTTGAGAGGCTGATAGATGTGTACATAAAGTCCAACGGGGATGAAAAAATGCTCTCCACAACACAACATGCGTTCACCAAAGGCAAGTTTGTAGACACTGCACTGCACAGGGTGGTAATAAACATAGAGAAAGCCAGGCAGTTTGCTCTAGGAGTCTTGTTTCAACAATGTTTCCAAACGGGCGATCATGGATGGTTTAAACTTCATTAAAGTACATCCAGCAATTACCAGATTGATAGACTGTATGTTTAATTGCACCAAGATTACCTAACAATAGGGATTGTATGAAGCCAAGAAATCAGTGTACAGGGTACGCCGCAGGGTGGTATGTTGTCGCCTCTGCTGGGGACGCTGGTCTAATTTACGGCTTACGTAGATAACGTTGCAGTGTAAGTGAAAGTGCCTTCCAACGATTAGCTGTTTGATATTCGGGTTATTCATACCTGGGTATCTAATGTCGGGTTGACAGCCTACGCAGAAAAGACGGATATGCTCTTGTTCACTAAGAGGTACAAGGTTTCAAATTGGACCAGGTCTAAGTTAGGGGGGTGACCCTGCATCAGAAGCCTTGCACAAAATATCTAGGAATCATCCTATACAGTATGAAATCACCCAGTTTGCGAGTAGTCGAGCCGTGCATGCTTGCGTTAGCCAGGGTATAAGCTCGTCGGATCGGGTGGGTTCTTGCTCACTACTTTGTTAGTGTGTACAAACACACGACCATACAATAAAAGATATTCATGCACAATGTTCTTAACCAAAACCAGACCCCAAATAGACTTAATGAATTTCCAAAAAAATGTACCCCTTTTTCTAATGCACAGACGCGACAGTAAAGGAAACCCTAAGTTCAAATCCGCGAAGCAACAAATCCGTTTCTCTACACTCCCCTACTTAACCATAGGCATATACTTACCTCCCATATCGCCAAACCTATCCAAATTCCACAGATCTACGGCCCAATCATTAATCCCACGATATAAATTAATCTATCTTTTCATCTCAAACTTTTACATACAATATTTCATTTATTAAATTGATTAAAGTTTGTATACATTTTTGAATAAGATAAGATTAGATTTATTCATTTTCTTTCAAATCAAACAATAGTTTTTACATGTGTTCATATATAAAATTCCCACTTAAATTAATACATTGAAGTTAAATGAAAGAAAAGTAAGGCATTTTGTAAAATTATCTAAAACTTTAGTTTTGAATGCCATCTCAAAATAAATTAATGAATATATACAAATGTGTGTGAGGTGAAGATAGTTATAACCATAGTTGAAGTTAAAGTTACAATATGCAAATAAAATGCATAAATATTAGAAAATAACAATATTAATTTTAATTTACTAAGTGGCAGGGCTCAGCAAAGTTTTGATGTCGTCGTGTGACTGCTCTCATAAGAATTTGATATTTTTTTAAAATTCACGCATATTTCTAATAACACGTATAGACGCAGGTTGCGTATTGAAAGCTTTCCAAGATACGATAGTAAATTTATAACATCCACATGTAATCCTGAATGACCAGAAATAGCTCAAGATTTTAATTCACAAAAGTCATATGATCGACATGATATTGTAGCTAGAGTTTTCATTTAAAACTGAGAAATCTAATATTTATTTTAACCAAAAAATGCATATTTGGAGAAGTTAGGTGCCACGTGGTCTCAGTAGAATGGCAAAAACGTGGGTCATATACATTGTCATATATTGCTTTGGCTGCAGACGAAAATTCAACCACACGAAATAGATAGCATTATTTGTGCTGAAATACCCAGCCAACGCGATGACACACTCCTGTACGAAATTGTGTGCAAAAATATGATACATGGACCATGTGGACAACATAATATATTTTCCCCATGCATGGCAGATGGTAAGTGTGTGAAGAGATTTCCCCGCAATTATAGCGCTGAGACGTAGTCTGGCGAAGATGACTACCCAACATACCGTAGACGGTGTCCTGAAAACGGAGGTAAAACTGCCGACCTTGATGTACGTGGAACTATGACCAGGATAGACAATAGATGGGTTGTTCCTTATTGCCCTGTACTCCTGCGATGTTTTTCGGCACATATTGTTGTTGTTGTTGTTGTAGCAATGCTCGCCCCACCTAATAGCCGCGACCGATCACAAATTGTCATCAATATCCTCTAACGGGAGTCCAAGGAAACTTGCCGTTTCAACAGGGGTGGACCATAAGGAAAGGGGTGTTAGAGGCGTTGGTTCCACATTACAATTAAAGAGATGGTTGGTGTCATGTGGGGACACATTGCAAGCAGGGCATACATTTTGTATGTCGGGGTTGATTCTGGATAGGTAAGAGTTTAACCTGTTACAGTATCCAGAACGAAGTTGAGCAAGAGTGACACGCGTTTCCCTGGGGAGTATGCGTTCCTCTTCTGCGAGTTCTGGATATTTTTCTTCAAGTACTGGATTCACCGGGCAATTCCCGACATAAAGGCCCGACGCCTGTCTATGGAGTTCACCAAGGACCTGCTTGTGTTTTTCCGCTTCATACGGCTGGGTTCTCAGGTGCCGTATTTCCTCAAAATGCTTACGGAGATGACTCCTCAGGCCCCTAGGCGGTGCTGGTTCGTCAATCAGATGTCTGTTGGGATGCCCAGGTTTCTGGGTATTCAACAGAAACTGTTTGGTCAGCATCTCATTTCTCTCCCTGATGGGGAGTATTCTCGCCTCATTATGCAGATGGTGTTCTGGGGACATAAGAAGACAGCCCGTGGCGATTCTGAGAGCAGTATTTTGGCAGGCCTGTAGTTTCTTCCAGTGGGTGGTTTTTAGGCTTGGCGACCATATGGGTGACGCGTAGCACGTAATCGGCTGGCTAATTGCTTTGTATGTGGTCAAGAGCGTTTCTTTATCTTTTCCCCAGGTACTGCCAGCAAGGGATTTGAGGATTTTATTACGGCTCTGAATTCTTGGAACAATTGCGGTTGCGTGCGCACCAAAATGTAGATCCTGATCAAACGTCACACCCAAGATTTTGGGGTGTAGGACAGTCGGTAGCGTAGTGCCATCGACGTGGATGTTCAATATGGTCGACATTTGGGGCGTCCATGTTGTAAATAAGGTCGCGGAAGATTTAGTCGGTGACAATGCCAGGTTTCGCGAGGCGAAAAAACTGGAGAGATCAGGGAGATAGCCGTTTATTTTATTGCATAGCTCATCGATCTTTGGGCCTGGGCCTGTGGCCATTATTGTGCAGTCATCGGCATAGGAAACGATTGTGACTCCTTCCGGTGGTGAAGGTAGCTTAGATATGTAGAAATTAAACAAAAGTGGGGATAGGACACCACCCTGTGGCACCCCTTGTTTAATTCTCCTTTGTTTTGATGTTTCGTTTCTGAATTGCACCGATGCCTGCCGACCACCCAGATAATTTGCGGTCCACCTTTTAAGACATGGGGGAAGGGTGGACCCTTCCAGGTCTTGCAGTAACGAGCCATGGTTGACCGTATCAAAAGCTTTTGATAGGTCTAACGCTACGAGTACTGTTCTATGGTGGCGATATTGATTCAAACCGCAATTTATCTGGGTGCTAATGACATTTAGCGCGGAGGTAGTGCTATGGAGTTTTCTGAAGCCATGCTGATGAGGGGCTAGCTGCAAATGTGCTTGGAAATAAGGGAGCAAAATGGCTTCAAGCGTCTTTGCCACTGGCGATAGGAGAGATATCGGACGATATGACTCACCTACGTTAGCTGGTTTCCCAGGCTTTAGTAGCGGGACCACCTTGGCCATTTTCCATTTCTCGGGTATGACAAAGGTGGAAAGAGACAGGTTGAAGACATGCGCTAAATATTTGAAACCCTCTTTCCCTAGGTTTTTAAGCATCGGCATGGCTATGCCGTCTGGGCCCACTGCTTTGGATGGTTTAGCGCGACCAATGGCGTCCTCAACCTCTCTAGCGGTGATGGTAATTGGTGACGCGCTGAGTTTGTGTTTATGTGCGTGTCTATTGGCTCTCCGTCTATCTTTGTCGACCGTAGGATGCATTATATATTGTCGGCAGAAAGCGCTCGCGCATTTTTTCGCATCCGACAGCACCTTATCGCCAAAGGCGATGGAAACTTTGTCTTTGTGCTTAGTCGGATTCGATAGGGACTTTACGGTGGACCAAAGTTTACCTACACCGGTAGAGAGGTTACAACCTCTTAGGTGCTCTTCCCATTTCGCCCGCTTGTGTTCGTCCACAAGCAATCTGATGCGTTGGTTTATATCCCTTATTTGGGGGTCGCCTGGATCAAGCTGTCTTATAAGGTCGCGTTCCCTCGCTAAGCTCGCGGCCTCCGCCGGGAAGTGGGGCCGGATTTCGGGAATTCTCCCGGCGGTAATGAAATGTGCCGAGGCGGATTCAATGACCTTACGGAAGGCACGCTCCCCTTGGCGGGCATCAGTCGGGATAGGGAGGGCAGCAAAGCTGCTGTCTGTTGCAGATTTATATTCTTCCCACTTTCCTTTTTGAAGTTTATGAAAGTGCGTTTTTCGGTGACGATGAAGTCGGCGGTACGCTTGAACGAAATAAGTATGGGCAGGTGGTCGGATGCCAATGTTACCATCGGCTGCCAGTTGACGCAGTTTACGAGTTCTGCGCTCACGATTGAGATATCTGGCGAGCTATGACAGCTTCCTACCATACGTGTGGGGGCGTCTCCGTTTATTGTGCAGAACGTCGTTTCGTCTATTTGATCCGCCAACATCTCACCCCTACTGTCCGCCCGCAAGTTTGAATGCCATAGGTCGTGATGGGCATTGAAATCGCCTAAGATAATGCGATTGTTGCCAGTGAGTAAGGCCTCGATATTAGGGCGGTATCCACTGGGGCAACAGGTGACAGGAGGGATGTAGATGTTGATGATTTCTAGATTTGCATCGCCTGACCGGACAGATAGGCCTTGACGTTCTAAGACATTGTCACTGCGGTCGATGCCAGGATCAAATATATGATATTGCACAGAGTGGTGTATAATAAACGCGAGGCCGCCTCCATTTCCGCTCTCGCGGTCTTTCCTGTGGACATTATAACCAGAGCAGGTCTGCAATGCAGATCTTGCTGTGAGTTTAGTCTCTTGAATCGCAGCAATGCGGATGTTGTGCCGCTTCATGAAATCGACTATCTCCGTAATCTTCCCAGTTAGTCCATTACAGTTGAACTGCAGAATTCTGAAGTGCATGAGGGGTGACGCCGCCACTCTAGGGGTAAGTGAGGGGTGACTACGCCTAGGTTGTGGAAGGCCAGGACGCAATTGCGGTTGTGGCCTTGGGACTGGGCGCCCTTGGGCAAGCATTGGGGTACCCGGATGATTTGGGTTTGCGACCTGGCAACATGGCGCGATGAAACCCATCGGGGGGTTACCGTCGCGGAGACCAGAACATCTAGGAAAGTGGCACCACCCAAGGCAGGAGCTGCATTGAGCGGATGTCGCAAACCTATATATTCTGTGCTGGCAGACGGTGCAAACGGAGGCAGGGACTAAGAGTCTGTTTCGCTGACCTGCACGATTGCTGCCAGAAAAGAGGGGGGGAGAAGAAGACGGGGGCAGGGGCTGATGCTCAGCATTGCAACCAGCTCTACTACGAAGGTAGTAGTTATGAGTGGTATCAGCTGTTTGAGTTGTTGGCGCCGTGGGGCGCGAGCAGCAGCGGGTACTTGTTGTGGCTTGCTGAGCAGCGAAGCTGCTGGAAGGTAGTGGGGATACGCTTAGGCGTAGACTACGGGACGCCCTTGGGCGTGAGCAGCAAGGAGCCACAAAAGATTTATAAAAGTTACGTGGACGTCGGGTTTTGGGATCAAGCCCAGAACAACCTGTCCGATGCAACCATCCCTTGCACGAGACACACTGAACAGAGTATGACCGTCCTAAAAAGATTCTTTTCTGGCAAATGCAGCAAAACCATTTCTCATGACCGGGGTCAGGAGACGGACCCGGATTGGGTTCGATACTTTCCCGGAGTAAGAGAATATGTAGCAGTCCTGCTGCAAGGAGCTGCTGGGAGGATGACAATTTGTGGGAGGGACGAAACAAATTAAATGGGGTCACACTGAAATGACAGTCCTTGGTCGGGAAAAATCCCGAGTCGCTCCGGTACATAGAACCGACTGCCTTGGGAAGCAGTCGGCACATATTAACGTTGAATAGTGCCACTCCGTTAAAGCTATTAAATACATTTGTAAATATGTTAATAAGGGAACAGATCAAGCTACATTTTCTTTTCAAAATACTTCGGATGAGATTCAAAAATATCTCAACGGGTCGGTATATAAGCACTTCAGAGTCTTTCTGGCGTTTGAGGCAGCTCTTTTGCATTCGCCGCCAAGGCTAAGAGAGTTATTTTACAGTTTAATAGTTTTTTGTCAGCCGTCAAATGCTGAGTTATTGTGGAACACGTTCAAGGATGACTTCTGTGAAGACTTCCTTTTCAGTGAACGCAGAAGGCGTAACGATCCCTATCTACAAATTTCTGAAGATCTAATAAATCAAGGTTTGAAAAATTTTGCGACGGTTATGATAATGATTGAATAAGTAGTTAACATTTATTTTAAGGTTTGATTGACATCGAAGACAAAGTAATAGGCCTTTGCGAAAAAGATTTATCCAGTTTTGGGTTGCCTTCCCCAAATCGTGATATTCAATGAATGCTCTTTTGAGACAATCCTGAGGCGCCCATGTGACCTAAGTTATTTATGGTTTCGGATCAGCAGCTGACATATGATAAAGTCGTTGACAGCATTGAAAACAAAAGAGGTCAAGCATTTTTCTTAGATGCTCTTGGTGGTTGTGGAAAAACCTTTTTACTTAATCTTCTTCTCGCATATGCCAGATGTAAAGGTCACGTGGCGTTGGCTGTAGCATCTTGTAGGAGCGGGAATTGCAGCGACTCTTTTATCTGGTAGTCGAACAGCCCACTCCACTTTTTTAAATTACCCTTAAACGTGTCTCTCTAAGAAGAAAAGGTTTGTTCCATTCGAAAGGCCGGGTCACTGGCTAAAATCGCATCCCAAGGCAGTCGGTTCTATGTACCAGAGCGACTCGGGATTTTTCCCGACCAAGGACTGTCATTTCAGTGTGACCCCATTTAATTTGTTGCGTCCCTCCCACAAATTGTAATCGTCCCAGCAGCTCCTTGCAGCAGGACTGCTCCATATTCTCTTACTCCGGGAAGGCATCGAATCCAATCCGGGTCCGCCTCCTGACCCCGGTCCTGAGAAATGGTTTTGCTGCATCTGCCGGAAAAGAATCTTTTTAGGACGGTCATACTCTGTTCAGTGTGTCTCGTGCAAGGGATGGCTACATCGGACAGGTTGTTCTGGGCTTGATCCCAAAACCCGACGTCCACGTAACTTTTATAAATCTTTTGTGGCTCCTTGCTGTTCACGCCCAAGGGCGTCCCGTAGTCTATGCCTAAGCGCCCCCACTACCTTCCAGCAGCCCCGCTGCTCAGCAAGCCACAACAAGTACCCGCTGCTGCTCGCGCCCCTTGGCGCCAACAACTCAAACAGCTGCTACCACTCATAACTACTACCTTCGTAGTAGAGTCGGTAGCAATGCTGAGCATCAGCCCCTGCTCCCTTTTTTCGGCAGCAATCGTGTAGGTCAGGGAAATAGACTCTTAGTCCCTACCTCCGTTTGCACCGTTTGCCAGCACAGAATATATAGGTTTGCGACATCCGCCCAATGCAACTCCTGCCTTGGGTGGTGCCACTTTCCTAGATGTTCTGGTCTCTGCGACGGCAACCCCCCGACGGGTTTCATCGCGCCATGTTGCCAGGTCGCAAACCCAAATCATCCGGGTACCCCAATGCTTGCCCAAGGACGCCCAGTCCCAGGACCACAACAGCAATTGCGTCCTGGCCTTCCACAACCCAGGCACAGTTACCCGTCACTTCCCCCAGAGTGGCGGCGTCTCCCCTTATGCACTTCAGAATTCTGCAGTTAAACTGTAATGGACTAACTGGGAAGATTACGGAGATAGTCGATTTCATGAAGCGGCACAACATCCGCATTGCTGCGATTCAAGAGACTAAACTCACAGCAAGATCTGCATTGCAGACCTGCTCTGGGTATAATTTTCACAGGAAAGACCGCGAGAGCGGAAATGGAGGCGGCCTCACGTTTATCATACACCACTCTGTGCAATATTATATATTTGATCCTGGCATCGACCGCAGGGACAATGTCTTAGAACGTCAAGGCCTATCTGTCCGGTCAGGCGATGCAAACCTAGAAATCATCAACATCTACATCCCTCGTGCCACCTGTGGCCCTAGGGGATACCGCCCTAATATCAGCGCCTTACTCACTGACAACAATCGCATTATGTTAGGCGATTTCAATGCCCATCACGATCTATGGATTCAAAATTTCGGGCGGACAGTAGGGGTGAGATGTTGGCGGATCAAATAGAAGAAACGACGTTCTGCACAATAAACGGAGACGCCCCCACACGTATGGTAGGAAGCTGTGACAGTTCGCCAGATATCTCAATCGTGAGCGCAGAACTCGTAAACTGCGTCAACTGGCAGCCGATGGTAACATTGGCATCCGACCACCCTGCCTATACTTATTTCGCTCGAGCATACCGCCGACTTCATCGTCACAGAAAAACGCACTTTGATAAACTTCAAAAAAAGGAAAGTGGGACGAATATAAATCTTTTACAGACAACCTCTTTGCTGCCCTCCCTATCCCGACTGATGCCCGCCAAGGGGAGCGTGCCTTCCGCAAGGTCATTGAATCCGCCTCAGCTCGTTTCATTTCCACCGGTAGAATTCCCGAAATTCGGCCCCACTTCCCGGCGGAGGCCGCAAACTTAGCGAGAGAACGTGACCTTATAAGACAGCTTGATCCAGGCGACCCCCAAATAAGGGATATAAACCAACGCATCAGATTGCTTGTGGATGAACACAAGCGGGCGAAATGGGAGGAGCACCTAAGAGGTTGTAACCTCTCTACCGGTGTGGGTAAACTTTGGTCCACCGTAAAGTCCCTATCGAATCCGACTAAGCACAAAGACAAAGTTTCCATCGCCTTTGGCGACAAAGTGCTGTCGGATGCGAAAAAATGCGCGAGCGCTTTCTGCCGACAATATATAATGCATCCTGCGGTCGACAAAGATAGACGGATAGCCAATAGACACGCACATAAACACAAATTCAGCGCGTCCCCAATCACCATCACCGCTAAAGAGGTTGAGGACGCCATTGGTCGCGCTAAACCATCCAAAGCAGTGGGCCCAGACGGCATAGCCATGCCGATGCTTAAAAGCCTAGGGAAAGAGGGTTTCAAATATTTAGCGCATGTCTTCAACCTGTCTCTTTCCACCTTTGTCATACCCAAGAAATGGAAAATGGCCAAGGTGGTCCCGCTACTAAAGCCTGGGAAACCAGCTAACATAGGTGAGTCGTATCGTCCGATATCTCTCCTATCGCCAGTAGCAAAGACGCTTGAAGCCAGTTTGCTCCCTTATTTCCAAGCAAATTTGCAGCTAGCCTCTCGTCAGCATGGCTTCAGAAAACTCCATAGCACTACCACCGCGCTAAATGCCATTAGCACCCAGATAATTTGCGGTTTAAATCAATACTCCCACCATAGAACAGTACTCGTAGCGCTAGACCTATCAAAAGCTTTTGATACGGTCAACCATGGCTCGTTACTGCAAGACCTGGAAGGGTCTTCCCTTCCCCCATGTCTTAAAAGGTGGACCGCAAATTATCTGGGTGGTCGGCAGGCATCGGTGCAATTTAGAAACGAAACATCAAAACCAAGGAGAATTAAACAAGGGGTGCCACAGGGTGGTGTCCTATCCCCACTTTTGTTTAATTTCTACATATCTAAGCTACCTTCACCACCGGAAGGAGCCACAATCGTTTCCTACGCCGATGACTGCACAATAATGGCCACAGGCCCAGGCCCAAAGATCGATGTGCTATGCAATAAAATAAACGGCTACCTCCCTGATCTCTCCAGTTTTTTCGCCTCGCGAAACCTGGTATTATCACCGACTAAATCTTCCACGACCTTATTTACAACATGGACGTCCCAAATGTCGACCATTTTGAACATCCACGTCGATGGCACTACGCTACCGACTGTCCTACACCCCAAAATCTTGGGTGTGACGTTTGATCAGGATCTACATTTTGGTGAGCACGCAGCCGCAGTTGTTCCGAGAATTCAGAGCCGTAACAAAATCCTCAAATCCCTCGCTGGCAGTACCTGGGGAAAAGATAAAGAAACGCTCATGACTACATACAAAGCAATTAGCCAGCCGATTACGTGCTACGCGTCACCCAAATGGTCGCCAAGCCTAAAAATTACCCACTGGAAGAAACTACAGGCCTGCCAAAATACTGCTCTCAGAATCGCCACGGGCTGTCTTCTTATGTCCCCAGAACACCATCTGCATAATGAGGCGAGAATACTCCCCCTCAGGAGAGAAATGAGATGCTGACCAAACAGTTCCTGTTGAATACCCAGAAACCTGAGCATCCCAACAGACATCTGATTGATGAACCAGCACCGCCTAGGGGCTTAAGGAGTCATCTCCGTAAGCATTTTGAGGAAATACGGCACCTGAGAACCCAGCCGTATGAAGCGAAAAAACACAAGCAGGTCCTTGGTGAACTCCATAAACAGGCGTCGGACCTTTATGCCGGGAATTGCCCGGTGAATCCAGTACTTAAAGAAAAGTATCCAAAACTCGCCGTAGTGGCCGAAGTAGGAGTAATTTCAGTTTGAAAAGGCAAAAAGGTCCCTAGGGACCTTCTCACTCATCGGAGGGTTAAACTAAAATCTGTGTATACAATTTTAGGTTTTTCCGGTAATTCGCTATAAAAAGTACAATAGGAGCAATTTATTGCACCCACATTGCAATAGTTGCTCCGCCATCGAACAATGTGGAGTAAGTGGCCGCTCCAATATCTAAATAGAAAGGGCTACTACAGCATAAATGTTGAAGCGGTAAAGCTTGCTTTTATTTAAAAATACGTTATTCTTCCATAATTTAGAAATGTTTAAGGTTATGTGATCATCGTTTGTGCTTCACATTTTTGAATGCCAACTTTCCGGGAGCGACTCATGATTCTGGAATATGGGCCACGTGTTATTTACGGGAGTATTTGATAAGAAAGCATAAAACAAGATCTGTTCCTTACCAATGAGAGTCTTGGCTCATTGGAGAACAAGGATACCCATTGGAACCGTGGCTTCTCACGCCGGTTGCAAACCCGAATACCATTAAAGAAAGAAGATACAATAAGATACATTCATCCGCCAGGAATTGTATAGAAAGAGGATTTGGTGTTGTAAAAACTTGTTTTAGGTGTTTGCTAAAGCACCGGGTGATTCATTATTCCCACGAAACAGCTGCGGCTATTCTTGCGAGTTGCGTAATGCTGCATAACATAATGGTTAAGCTGGTATTGCCTCAGACGAGGTAGATCTAGGTGAAGGTCGTGATTTTACAATAGATTTCAATGATTCTTCGCAGTACACCCGCGAAGGAGAGAGAACAAGATCTAGATACATATCAACGCTTTAAAAAACTAGCCTTTACACGCGGCCCCGTGCGCAAGGAGAAAATAAAATACATTGGTTATTCACGTTAGCCTGCTTTTGAAGTTATCTGTTTAAAATTTTTTTCTGTCCGGAAGGGTCCCAAAATGATACCGAAATAGTCCCGAAAATGTCCCGAAATTACCCCGACGAGATCCCGCATGGATCCAGAAATGATCCCGAAATACTCCGAAAAAGTTCCGAAATAACCCCGACGGGATCCCGGACGGATCCCGAAATCTATACAGAAATCATCCCGGAAGAGTCTTAAAATGATCCCGAAATAGTCCAGAAATATTCCCGAAATTACCCCGACGGGATGCCGGACGGATCCCGAAACCCATCCAGAAATGCTGCCGAAATGATCACGAAATAGTCCCGAAATAACCCCAAGGATCTCGGAATAGTCCCCAAAAAGTCCCAAAATAACCCCGACGGGATCCCGGACGTATCCCTAATAGTCCCGAAATAACGCCGACGGGGTCCCGGACGGATCCCGAATACCATCCAAAAATGATCCCGGAATGGTCTTGATATGACCCTGACGGGATTACAAATAAGGTGAAGCTAATTATAAAAGCATGTTAATAAGGCAGCAGGCGCGTTGAAGCGAATGAAGGTTACAAACAAACAAGCAGCGTAAAATGAGACATATCTCTCCAATCGCTCATGCATAGCACGTTCCACTTTTCATTTCATTGAAAAAACTAGGATTTTAAAATATTTGTTACAAAAAATAATGAACAATATTAAATTCTTACGTTTTTTCCATTTCGTGATTGTTGCACTGTTTACTGTGTTACTATGGTGAAAAACACTGGTCGTAGAGATTTTTAGAGTTGTCAAGTTATGCACAGAATAGAAATATTTGTGAACTTGATAAAAATCTTGATTACTTGTCAACTAATTGAAATTTTGTCAAGTGCACAGAATAACGCAGTTAATATCATTAATATATGTCAATCTAATATATAAAATTCTTGCGGCACCGTGTTAGATACATAACCCATCTGAAACGACTAAACCGATTCTCATGAAATTTTGTGAGCGTGTTGGGTAGGTCTGAGAATCGGCGAACGTCTACCTTTTTTCACTAGGTGGCTAGGGTCTTGAGATAAAAACGTGGACCTGGGTAATCCTGTGATGTGTTTGTACAATATGGGTATGAAATAGAAGCTGTTTATTAGTACTTTGATACGGGGTATTTTTCGTACCCCTGGCCGACTAGGGTCTCGAGATATAGGCCAAAACGTGGACCCGAGTACCTCTATAATGTGTTTGTACAATATGGATAACAAATGAAAGCTGCTGATGAATGCATTAGTACAGGGTAGTTTTCATACCTATTGGTGACTAGGGTCTCGAGATATAGGCCAACCGTGGACCCGGGTATCCCTAAAACATGTTTATGCAATATGTACATAAAATGAAAGGTGTTGATAAGTGCTTTAGTACGGGGTAATTTTCATACCTATTGGTGACTAGGGTCTCGATATATAGGCCAAAACGTGGATCAGGGTAACACTAGGATGTGTTTTTAGATTATGGGTATCAAATTGAAGCTGCTGATGTGTGTTTTTGTACAGAGTGTTTTGTATACCGCTGGGTGACTAGAGTCTCGAGATATAGACCAAAACGTGGGCCCGGGTAACCCTCGGATGTGTTTGTAAAATATGAGTATCAAATGGAAACTGTTGATGTGAGCTCGAGGGCCGTTTTCTCATCTTTAACCTGCTTATAAGTGAATTTTAGTTTTTACCAGCAGTTCATCTGCCCTTTTCAATTTATTTTTTGGTTTAAATGTAAAAAAAAACGTAATAAAAAACAGTTGCCAGTGAGATTCGAACCACCGCACGCGTTTTTCATAGCACCATAATGTAGCGGCGACTTATCAGGTTCAGCCGCAACAATATATTCTTTACTTAAGTTTAAATTAAAGCATATCATGTCAAGCCTGAAAGTATTCAGCAAATAAGCGTAGTATACTTTTAATGTGAACGTATTACAGTTTTAATGTGACGTTGCCAAATCTAAATCAAATGCAAGCTTCACGAGAAAACGAAAATCGTTAAAGTTGACTTTAAAGTGAGGAAAAGTATACCTGCCCGGTAAGTTAATTGAACTTTATTCGGTGGATGACATCTCAATCCGTTTCCGGGATATATACCTTAATATTGGCTAGGTGTTCACGATATGGGTATCAAATGAAAGGGGTGTCATATCGGGTAGGTCTGATACAGTGACGCTAACAGTGCTTATACATAACATACAAATAATCTAATATATATAAGGGCTTTAAACATATTAGTAACAATTTTTTAATAGTTATTAAGAGTGTGTAATTTAAATTATATTTGTTACTTTAACAACGAATAATTTACTACCATAAATAAAGTATACTTTCACTGTCTACAACGCTTTCGATTATACGTACAAACCCAACACTCTAATGGTAAGTTTAGTTTTTAATGAACTAAAAAAATAGTATATATACTGTTTTTGGAGCTAGCACAGAGCCTTGGGGTAAAACAATCTTAAGGTCAACTTCGTCCGATAATGCTGAACCAATTATTGTTATTTGCTTACGATTTGTTAAAAAATTACACAAGTTTACAAATTCAGGTCAACTTTTGGATCTGAGCAGATAAGAATGATTCTTAACTATATTTGATATGCTGAATTCGAATCTGCATTCGGTTTTTAAGCTCGATTCTTGTTTCCAAGTTCTCGCATGTTAGCACCATTGTGTTGTTATAGCAGCTTTTAAATAGTGGCACTGTTTGATAAGTCATTTCAACTGTAACTATAAAATAATATAAGTGATTAGAGCAAATAAAAATGCAGGGACAGTGTTGCGAAGTTGATTCAAAGTGTTTTTGTTACGTTTGTGGTTGTTATATGTTTAAAAAAGTGGTAAAATAATAACAAGTGCGCTCAAAGATGCGTACCTGCACTACTTTGGTTTCAGAGTAGCAGACACTCATAAGTCATGGATACCGAAATTTATTTCAACAGGTAATTGGTATCTTAACTGGGATGCAATCTGGATTCACCAAATTTTGTTCTTTTTTATGCTTGTGGGATAGCCGCGCAACTGAACATCATTATGTGAGAAAAGAATGGCAAAGTCGTATTCAATATGAGCCTGGACAGCAAAACGTCTCCGCTGAACCACTTGTAAATCCACAAGACATTTTCCTGCCACCTCTTCACATTAAACTAGGCCTAATAAAGAACTTCGTCAAAGCATTAAACCGTGAAGGACCGTCTTTTCAGTACTTAGTTGTTGTTGTTGTTGTAGCAATGCTCGCCCCACCTAATAGCCGCGACCGATCACAAATTGTCATCAATATCCTCTAACGGGAGTCCAAGGAAACTTGCCGTTTCAACAGGGGTGGACCATAAGGAAAGGGGTGTTAGAGGCGTTGGTTCCACATTACAATTAAATAGATGGTTGGTGTCATGTGGGGACACATTGCAAGCAGGGCATACATTTTGTATGTCGGGGTTGATTCTGGATAGGTAAGAGTTTAACCTGTTACAGTATCCAGAACGAAGTTGAGCAAGAGTGACACGCGTTTCCCTGGGGAGTATGCGTTCCTCTTCTGCGAGTTCTGGATATTTTTCTTCAAGTACTGGATTCACCGGGCAATTCCCGACATAAAGGTCCGACGCCTGTCTATGGAGTTCACCAAGGGCCTGCTTGTGTTTTTCCGCTTCATACGGCTGGGTTCTCAGGTGCCGTATTTCCTCAAAATGCTTACGGAGATGACTCCTTAGGCCCCTAGGCGGTGCTGGTTCGTCAATCAGATGTCTGTTGGGATGCCCAGGTTTCTGGGTATTCAACAGAAACTGTTTGGTCAGCATCTCATTTCTCTCCCTGATGGGGAGTATTCTCGCCTCATTATGCAGATGGTGTTCTGGGGACATAAGAAGACAGCCCGTAGCGATTCTGAGAGCAGTATTTTGGCAGGCCTGTAGTTTCTTCCAGTGGGTGGTTTTTAGGCTTGGCGACCATATGGGTGACGCGTAGCACGTAATCGGCTGGCTAATTGCTTTGTATGTGGTCAAGAGCGTTTCTTTATCTTTTCCCCAGGTACTGCCAGCAAGGGATTTGAGGATTTTATTACGGCTCTGAATTCTTGGAACAATTGCGGTTGCGTGCGCACCAAAATGTAGATCCTGATCAAACGTCACACCCAAGATTTTGGGGTGTAGGACAGTCGGTAGCGTAGTGCCATCGACGTGGATGTTCAATATGGTCGACATTCGGGGCGTCCATGTTGTAAATAAGGTCGCGGAAGATTTAGTCGGTGACAATGACAGGTTTCGCGAGGCGAAAAAACTGGAGAGATCAGGGAGATAGCCGTTTATTTTATTGCATAGCTCATCGATCTTTGGGCCTGGGCCTGTGGCCATTATTGTGCAGTCATCGGCGTAGGAAACGATTGTGACTCCTTCCGGTGGTGAAGGTAGCTTAGATATGTAGAAATTAAACAAAAGCGGGGATAGGACACCACCCTGTGGCACCCCTTGTTTAATTCTCCTTTGTTTTGATGTTTCGTTCTGAATTGCACCGATGCCTGCCGACCACCCAGATAATTTGCGGTCCACCTTTAAGACATGGGGGAAGGGTGGACCCTTCCAGGTCTTGCAGTAACGAGCCATGGTTGACCGTATCAAAAGCTTTTGATAGGTCTAACGCTACGAGTACTGTTCTATGGTGGCGATATTGATTCAAACCGCAATTTATCTGGGTGCTAATGACATGTAGCGCGGAGGTAGTGCTATGGAGTTTTCTGAAGCCATGCTGATGAGGGGCTAGCTGCAAATGTGCTTGGAAATAAGGGAGCAAAATGGCTTCAAGCGTCTTTGCCACTGGCGATAGGAGAGATATCGGACGATATGACTCACCTACGTTAGCTGGTTTCCCAGGCTTTAGTAGCGGGACCACCTTGGCCATTTTCCATTTCTCGGGTATGACAAAGGTGGAAAGAGACAGGTTGAAGACATGCGCTAAATATTTGAAACCCTCTTTCCCTAGGTTTTAAGCATCGGCATGGCTATGCCGTCTGGGCCCACTGCTTGGGATGGTTTAGCGCGACCAATGGCGTCCTCAACCTCTCTAGCGGTGATGGTAATTGGTGACGCGCTGAGTTTGTGGTTATGTGCGCGTCTATTGGCTCTCCGTCTATCTTTATCGACCGTAGGATGCATTATATATTGTCGGCAGAAAGCGCTCCCGCATTTTTCGCATCCGACAGCACCTTATCGCCAAAGGCGATGGAAACTTTGTCTTTGTGCTTAGTCGGATTCGATAGGGACTTTACGGTGGACCAAAGTTTACCTACACCGGTAGAGAGGTTACAACCTCTTAGGTGCTCTTCCCATTTCGCCCGCTTGTGTTCGTCCACAAGCAATCTGATGCGTTGGTTTATATCCCTTATTTGGGGGGTCGCCTGGATCAAGCTGTCTTATAAGGTCGCGTTCCCTCGCTAAGCTCGCGGCCTCCGCCGGGAAGTGGGGCCGGATTTCGGGAATTTTCCCGGCGGGAATGAAATGTGCCGAGGCGGATTCAATGACCTTACGGAAGGCACGCTCCCCTTGGCGGGCATCAGTCGGGATAGGAAGGGCAGCAAAGCTGCTGTCTGTTGCAGATTTTATTCTTCCCACTTTCCTTTTTGAAGTTTATGAAAGTGCGTTTTTCGGTGACGATGAAGTCGGCGGTATGCTCGAACGAAATAAGTATGGGCAGGTGGTCGGATGCCAATGTTACCATCGGCTGCCAGTTGACGCAGTTTACGAGTTCTGCGCTCACGATTGAGATATTTGGCGAGCTATGACAGCTTCCTACCATACGTGTGGGGGCGTCTCCGTTTATTGTGCAGAGCGTCGTTTCGTCTATTTGATCCGCCAACATCTCACCCCTACTGTCCGTCCGCAAGTTTGAATGCCATAGGTCGTGATGGTACTTAGTACTTAGTCAAATTGTTTACTAAATTGTCATATGCAAAGATCAAAGAAGGAATATTTGTCGGACCGGATATTAGAAAAATTAACGGCTGATAAAAAATTTACAAAATGTTTAACGCCCGATTAAGCAGCCGCATGGGCATCTTTTCATATATCGTTCACCACTCTCTTGGTACTCGCAAATCCCCTAATTTTAAGGAAATTATTGGCGATATATTGGAAAATTATCGAAAGATTGGAGCTAGAATGTCTCTATAGATGCGTTTTCTGCATTGCCATCTCGATTTTTTTCCCGAAAACTTGGGGGATACGAGCAACGAACAAGGATGAGCGACTACTGTTGGGCTCTAATACGCGAAACAGATACAAAAGAATACAAAATGCAAAGTTCCACCAATCTTCATTTCTGATTTGTTACTTTTAAGTTAATAAAATGAATATTATTCGACAAAAGTCTTTAAAAATGAATTTATTGACTGTATTAAAAACTAGAATCAATCTTAAAAAAACGGAATGAGGAATCGGATTCAGCGTCATAAATTGTCTTAAAAACCTACTCTTAGTTGCCTAGATCGAAAACCGTGTATACTTGTGTTATCAAACCGATCTAATTCAATGTCTTTAATGCCAAAGCTTGATAATTTTTCTAATATATTTTCTAATCAATAGTTTCAAAGGCTCTTATGAGATCAATGAAAACTGCAATGACCGACTTTTTGTTATTAAGTTCTTCTTTCCATTCAGCTATATGGTCATTATTTTAAAAATCGTACGGATTTGTAGAAAAAAAAATTCACTTTTTTATAAGACACCAAATTTATTTGTGGGGAATCTTTTCGCAATTTAAGTCAACACATATATCAGGATTTCCTCGAAAAACTTTTTTCAGAGATCTGCATGTGCTCAGATTCGATGGGTAAGCAAACTTGCCCACATTCAAAATGCTATATCATTGGTTCCACTCCTCGTATCTTATAATTTTTGTTTTATTTTGAAGGTAACAATATTTACTTTATAACTGGGTTAAAAAAATATTAAATTTTATAAAATCAAATAATGAATAAAAATGATTTTTTTTAATAATTATTACATAATGTTTTCCCCCACGAATATTTTCGAAAAAATATATATAATATGCGATACAGCTTCATCTAAAAAACCCTTTTGTTTTGAGTTGAACAATTTTGTGGTTCAAAAGATATTAAACTCATTTCTGACCTGACCTCGAGCAACTTGCTTACATTTACTTGCAGCAGGTACGTGCTACAATTGTATACAGCCTCGAGCACTGCATACAATTACTTGTAACAGGCACGTGCTACAATTGTATATACCAACGCCTGCCTGTGTATGCATGCATGGTCAACTTAACTACAGCATACATACATATATGTACTTGTAAATAAACCTACTAATCACTTAGCAGGGTAGCTAGTTTTACGAAATTATTATTTGTAAGAATTAGTATAAGTAGATGTTAGATTGTAAATACACAACAGAATTAAATTTATTTCAATATAGAAACATCGTTCATTTCCTTCATTCAGAAAGTTTGTGTGTTATTATTGCGAGTTTAAATAAATATATTAGGAAAATGCCGAAAGTTAAATGTTTTAATCCATTTGATTTGTCTCCGCACCCTAACGCCAAAAACTACGGGACTCTGAAAAAGTATTTATTGACGCTAGATATTCCTGTAACAAAAAAAGCGATGGAACAACGAATTTGCAACAAATGCCGACTTAACTATCTAAAATCAACAAAGATAATGAGGTTTGTGTATACTTGCACATATAATATTGAATATACAAATTTAGAAGCAATATATCTATTTATGGAACTCATATGTAAGACATTGGCAGCTGCCCTCATGTTATGGTTTTCCATATTTTAACTTCAGTATTATTAAATTCGTCAAATATTAGGTACTTATCATAATTTATTCGTTTTTTCCAGATGAAAGAATCAGATGATATTAATTTCAGCGAAGTACTCACTGAAAACTGATAGCGACGTGAATTTCGCTCCGGAATGTTCTACATCTGTATCATTGGAGAAAGACAGAGAGAAAGCAATATTCGAGGCAACTAGTTTAATCAATAAAGGCTTAGAAATAATTGGAGTTTCACCAATTCAAAAAAAAAGGTTCATCAAAAACGCTATTCACTCGAAAAAATGCAGAATGTTTCTGAAGCAATTTCAGGAAACACTTTTGGCATACCCAGTGATGACAACGTTTGTTTAAAAATTAAAAATTATTGTTAAGTTGGTTTTAACGGTTTGTAGTAATTAATTAGTACATCAATTGCCGTCTTCAAGACTGAGTTTGTTATTTTTGTAAAATTGATATTGTATAAGTTTGTTTATATATTCGACCGAATACGTTCAATAAACCTTGCTCATTTCTACTAATAATAATAAAATATAATCGCGAGTTAATATCGAGCTCAAGGCCTAACAATAATTATTTTATCATTATTATTGTTATAATATATTTTTTCTTAATTGAAAAAATTTTAAATTAGAATAGAAGAAAGCAAAAATTTTAGACAACTGCAAAGCTCGTTGTATAGATCCATTTCGGGAACTGCTAAATTCCTTCATCGCAACGTTTAGGCGCCGCTGCTGTAACCATTCAGCCATCACAGCGGTTTTTTTGTTTGTCTTCATTATTCCTACTTCAATTCTGGTTCTTGCCAATTGATATTCACAGCACTGCGACATCTGTTACAGAATAGTTGTGAAAAATTGGACTTTGTTTATGGCGATGATGCCATAGGGTCATATTTTATTGACACTTTTTCCCCGTGCTCTGGGATGTATTAACAATTTTGTTTGTTATATCGGCCTACTGATTTGTAATATCGCGAGTTAACATCGAGCTCAAGGCCTAACAATAATTATTTTATCATTATTATTGTTTATATTATATTTTTCTTAATTGAAAAAATTTAAATTAGAATAGAAGAAAGCAAAATTTTAGACAACTGCCAAAGCTCGTTGTATAGATCCATATATTATAACAATAATAATGATAAAATAATTATTGTTAGGCGCTTTAGCTCGATATTAACTCGCGATATTACAAATCAGTAGGCCGATATAACAACAAAAATTGTTAATAAAATATAATAATAAAAAATAACTTGTAAAATCTTAATTTTACAAAAATAAGTATTATAATTATATTTTATTATAAATTATTAAATCATATATTAATAGAAATTATTAATTCTATTTCGAATACGAAGTTTTTTATATTGTTACATGTAGTATCTAAACACACATACACATATACAATATTTCTTACGACGGTTTTGAAGTGTGCATTCCCATTTTATTTTCAATAATATATGTAAATACATTTTAAAAATAACTAAAAAAATAGAAATTGTTTTTTTATGTGTATTTCTAATGCCTATTGTACTACAATAATGATTTGGTAAAACACAAATGCTAGCTACCTGCTACGTGATTAGTAGGTTTGTTTACAAGTACATATACATATGTATGTATGTAGTTAAGTTGACCATGCATGCATACACAGGCAGGCGTTGGCTGTATACAATTGTAGCACATACCTGCTGCAAGTAAATGTAAGCAAGTTGGTCGGGTCAGAAATGAGTTAATCAGCCCTATTCTGCATTTCCACTTGGATTGGAATTTCTCGATTTGGCAATTTTGGTATTCTGTGTTCCAATCTCTTTCGATCCAACTTCGAATCGTTCGATTTTGTGTATTCTGCATTTCGATCGTAGTTCGTTTGTTCCATGTTGTCAAAAATAGTTGGCGGAAAAATATTTCTTTTATTTTTTATTTAATTATAACAGAATTCGTAACAAAGTGTGAGACTAGTAGAAAGTTGTTAGGAAACGTTGAGAATGCTTGATGATGATTGTTTTTTAATGTTTCCAGGTCAACAACAACATGTCGATGTCGCAAGTCCTTGGACGTATTGGCCCCTCGCAAAGTATCTAACACATACTTGAAAACATCCTTATTAAGTCACGAAAGTTGTTTTAGTTTTTTGCACTAATAAGAGAAAATAAGTTATTAAACTTTACCTACTTTAAGTTCAATTTCTACAATTCGTCATCTTGCATCTCATCATGGATTACACAACGCTCACACATCTCTGCGTTCCATTGTCGCTGTACCTGGGCCATTTCGTATGCGGTGCTTTCCAACTCCACAATCATGCGCGGCATTGATCTCTATTATAAATAGACAGCTATAATTGTGTCTGTTCGTGGGTCACTGCTTATGCCAAAGCAAGCTGCGGAGAGTAGCGGGACAGGTGAAGCGAAAAACGGTGATCCAATCTTGCACTGGAAGAATATATATACATTTTAGATAAAGTATTCTTAGGCAGTGTAATTGAAATTAGCATCCATAAGATTCAGAAAATGTCACGATATCGTACAGGAATCGTGTTAAAGAAAAACTTGTGGTACCCACCGGCGAATTGCCAAACGGAACGACAAAGACACAACTTACAATATTAAAGAGCACTCACTAAAAAATATAACAGCTGCTGCAATATATATCTGCTGCTTTTTTTTCTACCAAAATGGCGTGGATAATAAATATAACACGTTTTTCAGTGTTTTACAGAATTTTACTTATAATTATTTGTTCAATGTGTTCACACATTCCGTACAAAACAGCTGAGTTTCGAACAAATAATCATTTGCTCTCCTCTTCGCGTTACGACTACCGTCGTAATAATGCGAGTAATACCCAACTTCGTCATGTATATCGCGCGTAGAGCGAGAACGGGAACGTAATCGAATATGCAGAATAGGGGTGAATAGTCTTGTGAACCACAAAATTCTCGACTTAAAATAAAAAGGTGGTGTTTGAGATGAAGGTGTGATTTTATGAATCGCAATCTATATATGCGTAATATTTTTTACGAAAATATATTCGTGGGGGAACAGGAGACAGTACTATGTAATAATTAATTTGTACACAAATCTACTATCATTCGATTTTGATTTGTTTAAAATGTGAATATCTTTTTTACGCAGTATATAGTAAAAAGTATGTTCCTCAAATAAAACTAAAAGTAATACACATACGACGAAGTGGCAACCTATGATATATTAGCATGTATGAACGTGTGGCAAGCAAGTTGTGACTACCCTCGAATCTCGAGCACATGCAGACTCTGCATAAAAATTGTTGTAGGAACATTCTGAGACAGGAGTGATTTGCTTTTTCGTAGCGAGTGCACAAATTAAAAAAAGTTTGAGCCGAATCAAATTATGCAATCTCAAAGTTGTTCGCTTGTTATAATAATGAAGCACCACTACACAGTCGTTTAAAGCGGTTACGCCAAGAATGATCTGTCGGAAATCGTGTGATCTGTCTGACTGATATAATGTCATCTTTTATTTTTTAGAATTATTGATTAATGATTTTTTTAACATCAGCTCTAAATTTTCTCATCAATGGCCAATGTAATTATGTTCGCAGCTCCTCTGCTTTAAAGTTTCTATGTGCAAACGTTTTAGCTCATTGGGGACTAATGGTCAGAGGTTTCAAATTGTGGAAAATAGGCCATTGACTTAACAACTTGCACTATATAATTAAATTTTTCGTCACCATCTTGGGTTTAAAGTACTGCATTAATTTTTAGACGTCATACCATGCTAAAACTTGGACAAATGTTAAAAACACCAATTAGTGGATTAGGATATTGGCATCTCTATCAAATACTGTCTGCATAATACTACAAATTCTTGAATTTATCTAAAATATTTATTAAATTGTTGGCAATTTCCGGGAGGTACATTATAATATATGGTGTGGCAACACAAAAGAAAATATATTCGTGGCAACCATCGTCACGTTGACAAGTAAAATTTTCCTTTCTTTTTAATACATAGACTCTTACCTTCATTTTGTTATGAATTTTAATTCAATAAAAATTTTTGCTCGAGCAATTAACACGTGATACTTTTACATTGTGAACCCCTAGACAGTAAGTGAAAAAAATAAAACGGAATACTAATCTCGATGAAAAAACTACGATTCCACCATGACGGAGTTAGATAAGAATCAAAAAACAACGCTAAATGATCGTCCGCATCAGTCAACAAGCAAGGACCAGAAGGTCGAGCTCAAGGGTACCAATCATTAATTATTATTTATCCTATATGTCTATAATATAATTTTTTCTTAAATTGAAAAATACATTGTGAAATTAGAATAGAAGAAAGCAAAATTGTAGACAACTGCGTCAAAGCTCTTTGTATTAGACCATTTCGGGAAAACTGTTAAATTTCTCTTCGATCGGCAACGTTTAGGCGCCGCTGCTATAAAACATCAGCCATCAGAGAGAGCTGGTTTTTTGTTGTCTTTTTTTTTTTTCTTCTTTGTCTCAGTGTTCCTACTTCCATTCTGTTCTTGCCAATTGATACTCACAAGCACTGCGACATCTGTTACAGAAATAGTTTGTGAAAATTGACTTTGTTTATGGCGATGATGCCATAGTGTCATATTGTTTTTTTTGACACCACTTTTCCCGTGCTCTGGGATGTATTAAACAATTTTTTGTTGTTATATAGGCCTTACTGGATTTGTATATCACGAGTTAATATCGAGCCAAGCCTAAACAAATAAATATTTTATCCTTTATCTATGTGTTATAATATATTTTTCTTCTTAATTGAAAAAAGTTTTAAATTAGAATAGAGAAAGACACAATTTTAGACAACGTAGCCACAAAGCTCTTGTCTAGATATCCATTTCGGCAAACTGACTGAATGTACACACATTCATCGGCAACGGGTTTAGGCGACCGCTGCTTAACAGTCAGCCATCACAGCGGGGAGTTGTTTGTTTGTCTTCATATCGTACTTCAATTCTGTTCTGCCAATGATATTCGCAGCACTCTGCGACATCTGTTACACGCATATTGTTGTGAAAATTGGACTTGTGTTTATGGCGCGAATGATGCCATAGTGTCGTATTTCTATGACACTTGTTTCCCCAGTGCTCTGGTGTTAATTAACGCTATTTTGGTTGTTATGTGTCAGGTCTACTGATTTGTAAGATCGCGAAGTTAATATCGTAGCATTACAAGGTATCTCATCATCAACAATAAATATCATCTTGTATCATTATGATTGTCATATATGAGTATTTTTTCCTTAAATGAGAAAATATTTTAATTAGAATAGAAGAAAGCAAAAATTTAGACAACTGCCAAAGCTCGTCTGTATAGATCCATATATTATACACTAATAGAATGATAAAAATAAATATTGTAGGCCTTGAGCTCGATATTAACTCGCGATATTACACAATCGCAGTAGGCCGATATAACAACATATAAATTGTTATATAAAATTAATATAAAAAAAAACTACGTAAGATACAACTAAATTTTACAAAAATAAGTGTATTATAATTTATTTTTATTATAAATTATAAATCATATTCTTATAATAGAAATTACTTAATTCTCTTTCTCACGATATTACTGAAGTTTTTTTATACTTGTGTTACAGTAGTATCTAAACACCAACAATACACAATGTATACCCATTTTCTTACGGACGGTTTTGTAAGTGTGCATTCCACATTTTATTTCAATTATAATATGTAAATTACATTTTAAAAATAACTAAAACACAATAGAAATTTGTTTTGTTCTATTTGATATATTTCTAATCCTTAATATGTACTACAATAAGTGCGATTTTCATGTGTAAAACACAAATGCAGCTACCTGCTACGTGATAGTAGGTTTGTTTACAGTACAATCTACATATGCTAGTGTATGTCAGTTAAAGTTACCATGCATGGCCTTACACAGCAGGCGCACTGGCTGGATTTACAATGTTGTAAGCACCGAACCGCTTAGCAAGTAAATGTAAGCAAGTTGGTAGGGTCAGAAATGAGTTAATCAGCCTATTCTGCAATTTCCACTTGGTATTGGAATTTTCTCGGATTTGGGCAATTTTGGTATCATGTGTTCCACATCTCACTTTCGATCCATATACTCGAATATCGTTCGATTTTGGTGTATTTTTGCATTTCGTTCGTAGGTTCCGTTATTTCTAAGTGCAAATTAGTGGCCGGAAAAAAAATATTTTCTTTTTATTTTTTTATTAATTTATAACAGGAATTTTAAAAAAATGTAAGTAAAACTTGTCTAGAAACGTAGAATGCTTGATGATGGTATTTGTTTTTACAGTGTTATCCAGGTCAAAAAACAAACATGTCGAATCACAAATTCCTTGACACGTATTGTGGCACGCCACAAAAGTATCTAACAGACAGTACTTGAAAACATCCTTTTAAGTCGAAAGTATTTTTGAAAACCTAAATAAGAAAATAAGTTATTAAACTTTACCAGCTTTTAAGTTCAATCAAGAGAATAAGATACAATCAAAAAAACAGTAAATGATCGTTCCGCATCAGTCAACAAGCAAGTACCTATGTGGAAACTTGCGTGTCCATTCCACTTGCAATTACGAGTGAAAAATCACACTTCATTTGTTGCTCCAATGGAACCGATGCGTGTTATGTCGACACTAATACAACAATCCCACAGTTGATACAACGAGGAGACACATTTGACATAACCTCCAATCAAATTAGATAGATGATGTCCTACTAGAAGCACGAGGAAGAGCTACATACTACACCCGCCGGAATAACAACAGATATCCCCACTTTTCAAGCAGCACATAAATAAAAAGTTAACGGATTCTCCAGAAACAATAACGCTTCACATAAATTACTTACATGGCAAATGAATTTTGTCTTTCTGGGTTATATGCCTTTCGCGATTATGCTGGTAACAACTGCACCGTTTGTCGCCATGAGGACAAGTACCGGCCTCTTCGTATGCTATTTCTTCGACCAGTATGGAAGCAATCCATAAGGCACCAATGCTAGTATTTATCAGAAAGGAAAAGTAGTTAGAAGCAAACTAGCCCCATCAGCTAACAGAATGCTGGGACAAACCCTTAAAAACACTCCCAGTTCATAACAGCTATCGAGGCACGCTGATACGACTCAGTTTTTCCTATAAAGTCGACGTCCCTAAAACAAGTCAAAATTGCCACGATTGTCAGCACACACAATAAATTCTCTAATACGCAAAGTCAATGTCATTCAGGCTGAGCTCAAAGGCTAAACAGCAATTCTAACCGCAGCACCGTCAAATAATGTAGAGTAAAACAAACTTGTGCGATTTTCATTAACGAAGTTGGAATTCTGCTAAAAAGTGTAGAGATGGACGCGTTCACTGCCGATAAATGGGGAAATAGCTCACTGGGCTGCAATCAGACATTCTGCTGGCTGGCAGCAGCAACCAAAACAATCATAACGTAAACGACTGGTGACATGCTGTCACACCTTGGCATCCAAAACATACATACAAAACACAAACTCATAAAAGGACACATATTTTACCATTGTCAACGCAACGATAGGTTGCCAGCGATATATATTTGTTTGCGGGTTGCCACATTCACCCATTTTGTTACTAACTTCACTGGAATAGCTGGCTTAAGCCGTTCTACAGAGATGCTATCTACTTGTTCTTCACTACTATGGTGGGATGGTGGGACTGTGACTGATCATAGTACTCTCATTTCTTCTACGGCGTTGATAAAATTGTGCACTGGCTACATCGTAAACTCATGATGGTCTAAAAATTCATTGATCTCTCTCTTTTTTCCTCCTCCTCCATCTACCTCTCCACCTTTTCCCAATCCTTGCTCTACCCTTCAGCAAGCTTCACAAATTCAATTCCACAATATTTCATACAAACTAGTTACCGTCTTCACCCGTCACCTATAATTTTTGACAAACATACGTGATTCCTCTCGTAGTCATCCTCCAGTTTCTTTTTGATCAACATGCAGATCCCACAAAAAAGACATGTGAAGACTTATGCACTCCTCCTCACCAACAGATCTAACAACTAATCCCTATTCTTTTAGTACTCTTTCTCATGAAATCAAATGATCCCAATGGTATAGTAATCTTCGTCACGAAAGTCCCCGAAAATTGTATGAGTTCGCTTATACAGAGCGATAAACTATGATTAGACCCCACCACCACTGAAGCTATACCCGAAACTAATCCAGGGTGACACCCCCTGGAGACCGCTAGAGCGTTGATTATCACGCCATGCTTTCTCCAGCCCTCCGTCCCTGTGCCCTCCCTGTCCTGTCCGTCCCGTTTGCTATCGCATAACTCAGGCCCTTCACATTTTTGAGATTATCTTGATAAAATCCTGCTGTACTGCCAGCGGGCTTATGGCGCGCTACGTCGTCCGATTAAGACATTTGTCGGAACCCGTCCGGGTGGGATCGGTAGCTCACCCCACTATAGCATACCTAATGCCTCTCATAAAAACCCGGGGACTTTTCCCAGCAAAAAGATGCGACCTCCCTTTTCGTAAATATCTTACCCCCAACCCCTTTATGACCACCCCAGCATTCCGACCCTAGCCTTCAATACTTTCACCCACTAGCTCACACTTCGCTAGCTCCTATTCTGCACATATTTGTGCTCCTGCAAAAACCATTCGCTTTACCGCCTCCTCGTCCCTTGACGATCCGCCGCGTCCCGTTTTAGGTATACTCAGCTCATTATAATCCCCCACAACCGATTGTTCCCAGCCATAAGGACACTCTTCTCTGTCCACATTATACTCTGCACCCCCTTCTTAACCGACCGATCCACTACGACCGGCTTCAAACCATTTCAACGACCACCCGACTGCTGTAGGTACCTATAGCATAGATGGTTTGTCTGAACAAAATATCATAAAGCTCATCCGATTTTCCGGTCTATAGCATAGTACTACTCCTAGTATACTACCTCCACCCTATAGCTCAATTTTCGCATATCTATTATCTCCAGCAACCATTTTGAACAGCTAAGAAGCTCTCACACACTTCTACCCACCGAGCACATAATTAGTAATATTTTTCAGCATCAACTATTTCGCCATCTTGTCATCCCCACCCCCCCTGAAAAATAATCCATCTTACGTCCACGCTTGTCTGATCAGGTCTGCTGTCAATATATAGTATATATCACTCCCCTCTTACCCTCCTACTAACTCCCCCGCATCTGTCTTCCAGATAAGAACATTCGTGCCCACACTTCCTTTATTAACCACCCATTCTAACCCGCCCATCATCCTATAGCTTCACATTTCCACCCTCCGCCACCTTATTCTACTTTCGATTACGTTATTTGATGCCAGCCCTCCTACCCCCTATATTCCCGGCTTCTCCCTCAGAACAAAAATCTATGTTTAAGAGTTCGGGCTTGTATACTATCAGTCTATTTATTCTCATATCACGCCATACCGCGACCTTGTTCCCCACTGATACCCCAAAGCAAAACCCCTCCCCTTTTCGCAATTTCTAACCCCACTTTCTATACACAGCCTACTAAGCTTTTTCCCAAATTGTTCACCCCCTCCCCACCACGTTATCCTGCTCTTACGTACACTAAACCAGCCTACACATTATACTGTATCATTGTCCTTCGACGAAAATTAAACCAATCACCTCAGAGACTTCTGTTGCTTCCTGTACCTATTCCACTAGTATATCATCTCATACAACGTCTCCGAACGAGGTTCTTGTTCACGATCAGGAACCACTTTCTTCGCAACAACTTTTTCTATCCTCCCATTCTTAACAGCTAGAAATTCAGCTTCAACAATCTTGTTCACCCAACTCCAATGCTCCTACCCACGTATCTATACCCAACACCACTATATTCGTCTCCACGTCCCCCGAAAATATGATTGTTGTGGTATGTAGATCAATGAATTTTCGACATCATGAGCATTTACGAGGAAGCCCAGCCACAATTTTATCACAGCCTTAGAGAAGAAATGAGAGTACTACGTCCTAGTCCCAGCATCCGCACAATAGTTAACAAGACAAAAAGATGTACAGGTTGTCTGTAGAACGGCTTAAGCCAGCTTTCCAGTGAAGTTAGTTTAAGAAGGGAGTTGATGTGGAAACCCAAACAAATATATTCTGGGCAACCATCTGTTACGTTGACAAGTAAATTTCCTTTATGAGATTTTGTTTTGTATATGTTGTTTTGGATGCCAAGGTGGTGACAGCGCCCATCGTTACGATAGAATTTGTTTTGGTTGCTGCTGCCGCAAAGCAGAATGTGTGATTGCAGCCGAGCTGTTTCCCACATTATCGGCCTAGTGAACGCAAGCCATCTCTACACTTTGTTAGCAGAACTTCCAAACTTCTTATGAAAATCGACGCACGTATAGTTTGTGTACGTACACTTAATGTTGACGGGCTGCAGCGTAAGAAATTGCTGTTTAGCTGTCTTTGCTCCAAGCCATGAATGACATTGACGTTTTGCGTATGTATGAGACTTTATTGTGGCTGACGTGACAATCGGGCCAAATTTTAGAGTTGTTTTGGACGTAGACTTTATGAGGGAAAAAACTGAGTCGTATCGGGAGCGGTGCATCGATAGGCTGTTATAGAACTGGGAGAGTTTAAGGGTTTCCAGCATTCTGTAAGCTGTGTGGGCTAGTTGGTCAAGACTGCCTTCTGATATAAACTAGCATTGGCCTATGGATGCTGGCATCTGGCGAAGACACAAATGTAGCATACGAAGAAGGCGGTACTGTCTCTGGTGACAAACGGCTGCATTTGTACAGCATATCGAAAGCTATAACAGAAATTCATTGCCATGTAGTAATGTATGAAGTATTGTTTCTGGATGAATCCGTGAACTGTTTATTATGTGTCTGCTTGAAAGTGGGGTATCTGGTGTTTTCCGGCGGGTGTAGTATGAGGTCATTCGCTGTCTAGTAAGACATCATCTTTCTAATTTGATTGAGGTTATGTGTCAGATGTACGGTCGTCACACTCAGTTGTCAACTGTGATGTCTGTGTCAGTCGACAAACGCCGACGGTCAGTTGAGCAAAACCACAACCGAAGTGATTTCCTCGATGAAAGTGATTGGACACCGCAAGTTGTCACTGGTACTGCTGTTGACTGACGCGGACGATCATGTAGCTGTTTTTTGATTGTATCTTTTCTTTGATTGAACTTAAAAGTGGTAAAGTGTGTTTAATAACTCATTTCTATATGTTAGGTTCAAAACACAACTTGTCGACTTAAATTAGGTGTTTTCAAGTATGTGTAGATACTTTTGCGGGCAAATACGTCCAAGGACTTCGACATCGACATGTTGTTTTGACCTGGAAACATGTAAAAAACAATAATCATCACAAGCATTCTACGTTATCGCTCTATACAAGTTTACTTTGAACACTCTTGTTCCTAAAATTCTGTTATAAGTAATAAAAAAATAAAAGAAACTATTTTCACGCCAACTTAGTGTCAACTTAGAAAACGGAACATTGACACGATCGAAATGCAGAATACACAAATCGAACAGATTCGGAAGTTGGATCGAAGAGATGGAACACAGAATATACCAAAATTCGCCAAATCAGAAGGAAATTCCAATCCAAGGGAAATGCAGAAGTAGGGCTGATTAACTCATTTGTCTAGACCCGACCAACTTGCTACATTTACTTTGCAGCAGGTTATGATGCTACAATTGTATACAGCCAACGCTGTCTGTGTATGCATGCATGCGTCACTTAACTACATACATGCTATGTATATGTACTTGTAACCAAACTACTAAATCACGTAGCAGGTAGCTAGCATTTGTGTTTTGTGTACCAAATCATATTGTAGTACACTATGCATAGAATACAAATAAAAAACAATTCTATTTTTAGTTATTTTTTAAAATGTATTTACATATATATTGAAAATAAAATGGGAATGCACACTTCAAAACCGTCGTAAGAAAATATGTATATGTGATGTGTGTTAGATACTACATGTAAACAATATAAAAAACTCGTATTCGAAAATAGGAATTATAATTTCTATACTAGATGATTAATAATTATAATTAAATATAATGATACTACTTATTTTGGAAAATTAAGATTTTACAAGTTATTGTGTAGTATAGATGGTATTAACATGTTTGTTGTTATATCGGCCTACTGATTTGTAATATCGCGAGTTAAGATCGAGCTCAAGGCTAACAATAATTATTTTATATCATATTATGTATAATATATGATCTAGTCAACGCGGCTGTGGCAGTGTCTAAAAAGTTTTGCTGTCTCTATTCTAATTTAAATTTTTCAATAAGAAAAAATATATTATAACATATATATGATAAATAATATTGTTAGGCCTGAGCTCGATATTTAACTCGCGATATACAAATCAGTAGGCGATATAACAACAAAAATTGTTAATACATCCAGAGCACGAAAAAGTGGCAATTAAATATGACACTATGCATTCATCGCCATAAACATAAGTCCACGTTTTCACAACTATCTGTAACAGATGTCTGTCTTCCCCAGATGCTGTGAATATCAATTGGCAAGAACCAGAATTGAAGTAGGAATAATGAAGACAAACAAAAAACCGCTGTGATGGCTGAATGGTTATAGCAGCGGCGCCTAAACGTTGCCGATGAAGGAATTAGCCGTTGCTGAAATGGATCTATACAACGAGACTTGGGCAGTGTCTAAAATTATTTGCTTTCTGCTATTCATAATTTAAAATTTTTTACAATTAAGATATATATATTATAACACTAATAATGATAAATATGATTGCTGTAGGCCTTGAGCTCGCTATTAACTCGGATATTACAAATCAGTAGGCTATATAACAACAAAAATTGTTAATACATCCCGTGAGCGCGGAAAAAAGTGTCAAAAAACTATGACACTATGCATCATCGCCATAAACAAAGTCCAATTTTCAACAACTACTCTGTAACGGATGTCGCAGTGCTGCTGAGTATCACTGGCAAGAACCTAGAGATTGAAGTAGCGAACAATAGGACAGACAAACAAAAAACCGCTGTGATGGCTGAATGCGTGATAGCAGCGGCGCCTAAACGTTGACGATGAAGTGAATGGAAACAGTTCCGAAATGGATCATATACAACGAGCTTTTGCAGTGTCTAAATATTTGCTGTTCTTCTATTCTAATTAAATTTTTTCAATAAGAAAAAACTATATGTATAACAATAATAATGATAAAATGAATGATGTAGCCTGAGCTCGACTTGCTGGTACTGCTTGTTGACATGTTGCGGACGATCCAGTTAGCTGTCTTTTGTGATTGTATCTAACTCCGTCATGGTGAATCGTAGTTTTTCATCGAGATAGTATCGTCATTCTACTGTCTAGGGGTCACCAATGTGAAAATCTCACGTGTTAATGTGCTCGCAAAATTTTATGAATAAATATAATACAAAATGAAGGTAAGGGTCTATGATTAAACAAGAAAGGAAAGTGTACTGTCACGTGACGATGGTGCCAGCGAATTATTCTTTGGTGTGCTTGCCATACACATAAATATATGATAATGCACTCGGAATTGCAACAATATGTCTATATATAAATATTTGTGAGATAGACATTCAAGAGAGATTTGTAGTATATAGAAGTATTTGATAGAGATGCGCCATATACCTAATCTAACGTAATCGTTGGTGTTTTATGAATTCGTGGCCAAGTTAGCATGGATGACGTCGTAAAAATATCAGTAAGTTTAAGCCAAATGAGGTGGAAGAAAATGTTATTATAGTGAAAGTTAAGTCTCAGATGCATATTTGTCCACGCTACGCGAAAACTCGACCCTTGTAGTCCAATAGACACAAAGTTGCAAAAACTATTTCAAGAGAGGAGCTGCGACCAATAAATATACATCTGGCCAGTGATGAGAAAATTTTAGACTGCTGATGGTTAAAAATCTAGTAGATCAATATTTAGAAAATAAAGAAGATACTGATACGTAACAAACCAAAAGTCACGATTCGACAGATCATTCTGCGTACAGCTTTAAACATGGTTCTGGTGTCATATTTTACAAATCGAACAAAGCTTCTTGTAGATTCACTAATTTTGATTCAGGAGCTCAACTTTTGTTTAATTTGCTCGCACACGAAAATAGCACAAAACACCTGTGTCACAGAATTTCCTCAACAATGTCAGAGATCTGCATGTGCTCAGATTCGATGGGTAAGAGCATACTGCGCACGCAGTTCACATGCGATATCATAGGTTCCACTCGTCGTATAGTTATTAATGTTGTTGATGTTATGTGAAGGTACCCATATTACTGTCTAACTGCGATTAAAAGAAATATTCAATTTAACAATCAAATCAATTATGAATATAAAAATACGAATTGTATAATATCTTATGTATCATACTGTTTTCCCACGATATTTTGTTTTGTCGAGCGAAAAAGATACTGACTTATATAATATGCGATACACTTTCATCTAAAAACCACCTTTTATTTAAGTCGGAGAATGTTTGTAGGATTCAAAAGATATCACCCCTATTCTGCAGTCGATTACGTTCCTCGTTCTACGCTCCGCTTAATCGATATGTTGGGTATATTCTGCACACTGTAGCCGGCGTGTGCGTAACGAGAAGAGTAGAGCAAATGATTTTCGAAAGCAGCCTCGTTGTACGGAATGTAGTGACCATGGGAACAATAATAAATTAACGAAGTATTTGTAAAACACTGAAAAACCGTGTATATTTTAGTGTTGATCACTGCCATTACTTTGTAGAATAAAAAGCAACAGATATGATCTGCCGCAGTGTATAATATTTTTTTAGTGAAGCGTCTTTAATCAAATTGTGAGTGTGTTTTGTCGACGCGTCTCTATTTGGCAATTCGTATAAACTGGTTTTTTGAATATGCTTGTTTTGCATCCGCCCCTTCCGTGGCACACCACCAGTTTGTTTTTTAACACGGTTCCTGTACGGAATATAGTGACATTATCTGGAAGGTCTTATGGATGCTAATTTCATACACTGGCCTAAAATACTTATAAAATCGTAGTTATTCTTGCCGCAAGGATTGTTCACGTATTTCGCCTTCGCATCACCTTCTACGTGCGTTACTCATCCGTGCAGCTTGCTTTGGCATAAGCAAGTGGACCATATCGAACACAGACACAAATTATAGCTGTGCTCTATTATAATGGAATCGACAATAGCGCGGCATTATGTGTGGAGTGGAGAAAGCAAAGCGCAGTACGAAGACTGGCCAGGCGAGAATGGAAAGGCAAATATGTGAGATTTGCGTAAGCCATTGAGATGAGTGACGAATTGTAAGAAATTGAACTCTAAAGTGGTAGAAGTTAACGTAACTCTTATTTTCTTATTAGTTGTTTCAAAAAACTTGTTCGACTTAATAAGGATGTTTTCAGATAGTAGTGTAGATTGTACTTTTGCGCGCGCAAATACGTCACAAGGACTTCGACATCGACAGTTGTGTTTCTGACTGGCACACTAGTAAGAACATCATCATCAAGCCTTCTACAGGTTCCATAACAAACTTGTTACTTATCGAGCACTATTTGTACAATCCTGTTATAAATTAATATAAGTAAGATAAGAAATATATTTTTCCGCCAACTAATTTGCAACTGTTAGAAAAACGGACACTCACGATCGAAATGCAGAATACAGCAACACAGCGAAAATATGACGATTCGAAGTGGATCGAAGTAGATTGGAACACAGAATACCAAAAAGTGCAAAATCGAGAAAATTCCAATCCAAGTGTAGACATGAGCAGAATAGGGCTGATTAACTCATGTTTCTGACCCGACAACTGCTTACATTTACTGCAGCAGGTAGTGCTACCAATGTATACAGCAACGCTGCCTGTGTATGCAGCATGGTCCAACTTAACTACATACATACATATGTATATGTACTTGTAAACAAACCTACTAACTCACGTAGCAGGTAGCTAGCATTTGTGTGACCAAATCCATTATGTAGTACAATAGGCATTAGATATACACATAAAAAAACAATTTCTATGTTTTTTAGTTATTTAAAAGTGTACTTTACATACCCACAGTAGTAGAAAATAAAATGGGACATGCACACACTTCAAAATCTGTACGTAAGAAATTATGTATAATGTGTATGTGTGTCTTTAGATACTACATGCAACAATATAAAAACATTCGTAGTTCGGAAAATAGCATTTATAATTTCTATGCTTATATGATTATAATATAATAAAATATAAATTCACATACTTACTTAGTTTTGTAAATTAGAGTTTACAAGTTATTTATGTATTATAATATTTTATTAACAATTGTGTTGGTATATCGGCCTACTGATTGTAATATCGCGAGTTAGTATCGAGCTAAAGCCTAACAATAATTATTTGATCATTATTAGGTGATATATATGGATCTATACACGAGCGCTTTGGCAGTTGGCTAAAATTTTGCTTTCTTCTATTGTCTGATGTTTAAATTTTTTCAATTAAGAAAAAAGTATATTATAACATAATATGATAAAATAATTATTGTTAGTAGCCTTTTCGAGTCCCGATTATGTTAACTCGCGATAGTACAAATCAGTAGGCCGATATAACAACAAAAATGGTTAATACATCCCAGAGCACGGGAAAAAGTGTCAATAAAATATAGACCTATGGCATCATCGCCATAAACAAAGTCCAATTTTCACAACTATTCTGTTAACAGATGTCGCAGTGCTGTGAATATCAATTGGCAAGAACCAGAATGAAGTAGGTAATAATGAAGACAAACAAAAAACCGCTGTGATGGCTGAATGGTTACAGCAGCGGCGCCTAAACGTTGCCGATGAAGGAATTTAGCAGTTCCCGAAATGGATCTATACAACGAGCTTTGGCAGTTGTCTAAATTTTGCTTTCTTCTATTCTAATTTAAAATTTTTTCAATTAAGGAAAAATATCTTATAACAATAATAATGCTAAAATAATTGTCTTGTAGCCGGGGTAGCATCGATATGTAACTCGCGATTATATTGTCATATTATGTAGTAGAAAAATGAGCAGGGTTTAGTGAACGTATTCGGTCAGGAATATATAAACACTTATACATAGTCAATTTACAAAATACATAAACAACTCAGTCTTGAAGCCGGCAATTGATGTACTACACGTAATTACTACAAACCGCTTAAAAACAACTTAACAATAATTCGTGTAATTTTTGTAAACAAACGTTGTCATCACTGGGTATCGGTCCAAGGTGGTGTCCTGAAACTTTTGTCTGTCAGAAACATCTCTCGCTGTTTTTTCGAGTGAATTAGCGGTTGTTTGATGTAACCTTTTTTTGATGGTGAAACTCCAATATTTCTAAGCCTTTATTGCATGACAAACTAGTTGCCTGCGAATATGTTGCTTTCTGTCTCTCTGGTCTTTCTCCAATGATACAGATGAGAACATTCCGGAGCGAAATTCACGCCGCTATCTAGTTTCAGGGAGTACTCGCTGATGAAATAATATCATGTTTTCGATTCTTTCTAGTCTGGAAAACGAATAAATGTTCTGATAAAGGACCTAATATTTGACGAATTTAATAATACTGAAGTTAAACTACTGGAAAGAACCATAACATGAGGGCAGCTGCACTAGAGTCTGTCTCGTGGATACATCATGTAGTTCCAATAAATCAGATATATTGCTTCTAAATATGTATCATTCAATCTATATATGTGCAAGTATACACAAACACCTCATTATCTTTGTTGATTTTAGATAGTTAAGTCGGCATTTGTTGCAAATTCGTGTGTCCATCGCGTCGTACAGGAATATCTATAGCGTCAATAAATTATGAACTTTTGTCAGAGTAGCCCGTAGTTTATGTTGCGTTAGGACCCGTGCACGGAGACTAAATCCATGGATTAAAACGATTTAACTTTCGCATGTCGTGTGTTCACTATATCAAGTTTTATTTAGATACGCAGCAATCCCAAATAACTACACAAAAGCTATTCTGAATGAAGGAATGAACGATGTTTCTATATGACATATAAAGGTTAATTCTGTTTTGTGATTTACAACCTAACACCTTACTTATACTAATTCGTCACAATCATAATAATTTATCGTAAAAACTAGCTACCTGCTAAGTGATTGTGTAGATAGGTTTATTTACAAGTACATATATGTATGTATATGCTGTATATAGAATTAAGTGTAGTCACACAGCCATGCACCACTACACAGGTCTACGGCGCTCTTGAGTAGATATATCACAATTGTAGTACACGTGCCTGTATGTGTACAAGTTTACTGGTAGCGCAACGTGCTCGAGGCTGCTAATACAATTGTAGCACGTACCTGCTGCAAAGTAACATGTAAGGCAGTTCTCGAGGTCAGGTCAGCGAAATGAGTAATATCGTATCGAACACCACACTAATAGATGTTCAACTCAAACACAAAAGAGGTTTTTTAGTATTTGAAGCGTGTATCGCATATTATATTATATTTATTTTGTCGAAATATCGTATGTCGTGGAATTTGAGAAAACATTTGATGTAATAATTATTTAAAAAAATCATTTTGTATCATCATATATTGATTTTATAATAAATTTAATATAACCCAGCTATAAGAGGTAAATATTGTTACCTTCAAAATAAACAAAAATTAAAGATACGAGGAGTGGACACCAATCGAACCTATAGCATTTGAATGACTGTATTTTACCTGCGGCTTAAGTTTGCTCAACGTTTCACCCGACTTTAACCCATCGAATCTGAGCACCATGCAGTATTCACTACTGTATGAGAAAAAACTCCGTAGGTACGCCATTTAGTTTTTCGAGAAATCTGATATATGTGTTGACTTAAATTGCGAAAAGATTCCCACAAATAACATTGGTTGTCTTATATAAATAAAGTGAACACGTTTGTTCTACAATCCGTACGATTTTTGTAAAATACATGACCTTTATTTTAGCTAGAACTGGAATAGAAGCCACTTAATAACATAAAAAGCGTCGCGGGCATTGCAGTTCTTTACATGATCGTCAGTAGAGCAACTTGAAACTATTGATTAGAAATATTATTAGAAAATTATTCAGCTTTGCATCTTAAAGACATCCCACCGACGCTTAGTCTGAATTAGATCGGTTTGCTAACACAGTGTACCCACGGTTTCGATCTGAGAGCAGACTATAAGAGTAGGTTTTAAGACAATTTGGATGACAGCCGTGAATCCGATTCTCATTGTCCGTTTTATTAAGATTGATTCGAGTTTTATTACAGTCAATAAATGCCAATGTGTTTGTGAAATGACTTTATGTCGAAAGACTAATGATTCATTTTATAACTTAAAACTGCTAAAGTAACACAAATCAGAAATGAAGATGGTGGAATTTGCATTTTGCGCTATCTGTGTGTATTCTTCATTGTATCTGTTCGCGTATTAGAGTGCCCAACAGATAGCTCGACGCTCCATATCAACGTGTGCGTATTCGATCGTACTCCGCCAAGTCTATGTCGGGAAACAGAAATACGAGATGGCAATACAGACAAAAGAAGGAAGAAAAATCGCATGCCCGTATAGAGACATTCTAGCCTTACAATCATTTCGATAGATTCTTTCCAAGATATCGCAAGTTAATGTCTCTACAAAATGTAGGGGATTGCGAGGATATACCAACCGAGAGTGTGTGAACGATTATATTGAAACAGAGTGCCATGCGGACTGCGTACTCGGGCGTTAACATTTTATTGTAAAATTTTGTATCTAGCCGTAATTTTGCTAATATCACGAGTCCGACAAAATAGTCTCTTCACTTTGATCGCTTGTGCATATGACAAGTTTAGTAACAAATCAATTGCACTAAGTAGGCTAAGTACCATCACGACCTATGGCATTCAAACGTGCGGACGGACTAGCTCAGGGGTGAGAGTGTTGGACGGATCAATATAGACGAAACGACGCTCTGCACACAAGTAAACGGAGACGCCCACCCACTCACGTTGGTAGGAAGCTGTCATAGCTCGCCAAATATCTCAATCGTGAGCGCAGAACTCGTAAGACTGCGTGCAACTGGCAGCCGATGTGGTAACACTTTGGGCATCCGACCACCTGCCCCATACTGTATTGTCGTCGAGCATACCGCACGACTTCATCGTCACCGAAAAACGCACTTTCATAACTTCAAAAATGAAAGTGGGAAGAATAATAAATCTGCAACAGACAAGCAGCTTGCGGCCCTTCCTGATCCGACTGATGCCGCCAGGGGAGCGTGCCTTCCGTAAGGTCATGAATCCGCCTCGGCACATTTCATTCCCGCCGGGAAAATTCCGAAATCCGGCCCCACACTCTTCCCAGCCGTGAGAGGCCGCGTATGCTAGCGAGGGAACGACGACGTTATAAAGACAGCTATGATCACAGGCACGAGACCCCACTACAGATACGGATATACAACCAACGTGTCATCAGAGATTGACTTGTGACGAACACAAGCGGGCGAAATGGGCAAGAACGCCCTCGAGAGTTGTACACCTCTCTACGCATGATGCTAGGTAATACTTTGGTGCTCCACCGTACATAGTCACACTATCGCGAAGTCGCGACTAAGCCACACATAGAGACAGAAGTTGTCACTCGCCATTTGGCGATAAGGTGCTGTCGATGCGAAAAAATGCGCGAGCCCGCTTATTCTGGCCGACAATATATAATGGCATCCTACGGTCGATATAAAGATAGACGGAGAGCCAAGTAGACGCAGCCACAAACCACAAACTCAGCGCGTCACCAAAGTTTACCATGTCACCGCTAGAGAGGTGTGAGTGACGCCATTGGTCGCTGCTAAACCAGTTCTGTTTCCAAGCAGTGGGCCAGACGGCATTAGACCATGCGACGTTGCTTAAAAACTCTAGGAAAGGAGGGTTATCAAATATTTAGCGCATGTCTTGCCACTGTCTCTTTCCACCTGTGATCATACCACGAGAAATGGAAAAATTGGCCAAGCGTCAGGTCCCGACTACTAGGAAGCTGGGGAAACCAGCTAACTGTAGGTGATGTCGTATTGTCGTCCGATTGATGTCTTCTCCTCTCGCAGTGCACAAAGACGCTGAAAGACCATTTTTGCTCCCATGTGTAGTTTCCAGCACATTTGCAGCTACGCGCCCTCATCAGCTATGAGTCTTCAGAAACACTCCATAGCACTACCTCCGACGCTACATGTCATACACTTGCTTTCGATAAGTAATACCCCGAATGCATTTGCGCACTGATGAAATTGCGGTGATACAATATCGCACCATAGAACAGTACGATCGTAGCGTTGGACCTATCAAAAGCTTTTTGACGCGGATCACCATGGCGTAGCGTTACTAGCAAGACCTGGTAAGGAGTTTACATACACCCTTCCCCATGTCTTAATTAAAGGTGTGACCGCAATTATCTGTACGTCGGTCGGCAGGGCCAGCGTGCAATTGTCACAGAAGCGAAACATCAAAACAAAGCGAGAATATAAACATAGGCGGGCCACAGGTGGGGTCCTGTCTCCCCGCTTTGTAATGTCTATCAGATCTAAGCTACTGCTTCACACACCGGAAGGATTGCACATATTGAGTCACTACTCGTTTCCTACGCCGATGACGTGCACAATAATAGGCACAGTGCCCAGCCCAAGATCGATGAGCTATGCAATTAAAGAAACGGCTATCTCCTGATCTACTCAGGTTTTTCGCCTCGCGATAACCTGATCATTGTCAACCGATCTAACATCTTCTGCGACCTTACTGTGTAAACATGTGACGCCCGAATGTCGCCATTATTGAACATCCACGTCGATGGCACTACGCTACGACTGTCCTCACCCAGATCTTGGAGTGAACGTTTGTTCATCAGGTATCTACATTTTGGTTGTGCGCCGACGCAAGCCGGACAATGTCTCCAAGAATTCAGAGCCGGAATTTAAAATCCTCAATTCCACTTGCTGGCAGTACCTGCGAGGAAAAGATGTAAGAGAAGATCGCTACTTGACACACATACAAATGCAAGTAGCCAGCACTGATTCACAGTGCACAGTACGCGCTCACCCAATATGGTACGAACACCAAGCTAAAAACACCACGCCACTGGAAGAAACTACAGGCTGCCAAAATATACTGACTCTCAGAATCGCTACGGGCTGTCTTCTGTTAAAATGTCCCCAGAACACCGATCTGCATAACTTGTAGGCGAGAATACTCCCAGTGCAGGAGAGAGAAATGAGATGCTGACTCACAAACAGTTTCTGCTGGATTTCGATACCCATGAAAACACTGGGCGTCCCAACAGACATCATGACTTGACGAACTGTGCACCGCTCTAGGAGGCCGATAAGGAGTTCATCTCCGTAAGCATTTTTGAGTAAATTACACGGCACTGAGAGAACCGCAGCCGTATGAAGCGGAATAAACACAAGCAGACCTTTGGTGCACTCCATAGACAGGCGTGAGGACACTTTATGTCGGGAATTGCCCGGTGAATCCAGCACTTGAAGAGGACAAATATTCCAGAACCATTCGCAGAAGATGTGAACGCACATACTCCCCAGAATTTCAACGAAAATGCTAAGAGACCCGGAAACGCGTGTCATCACGTGCTCAACTTGTTCTGGCTACTGTAACAGGTTAAACTCTACCTATCCAGAATCAACCCCGAATACAAAATGTATGCCATGCTTGGCAATGGTCCCCACATGACCCAACCATTATTTAATTGTAAGTGGAAACCAACGCCTCTAAACAACTTCCTTATGGTCCACCCTGTTGAACGGCAAGTTTTCCTTGGACTCTCCGTTAGAGGATATTGGATGACAATTTGTGATCGGTCGCGGTATTTAGGTAGGGGGCGAGCATTTGCCTACCAACAACACAAACAACAAGTACTGAGAAAGACGGTTCCTTCCGGTTTAATGCTTTGACGAAGTTCTTTATTAGGCCTAGTTTAATGTGAGAGGGCAGGAAAATGTCTTGTGGATTTACAATTGGTTAGCGGAGACGTTTGCTGTCCAGGATCATATTGAATATCGGACTTTGCCATTCTGTCTCACATAATGAGATGTGCAGTTGACGCGGGCTATCCCACAAGCATATAAAAAATACAAAATTGTGGGATCCAAAGATTGCAATGCCCTTAAGCCTTACCAAAGTAACCTGGTTGAAATAAAATTTCGGTAACCATGACTTATGAGTGTCTGCTTACTCTGAAAAACCAAAGTAGTGAGGTACGCATCTTTGAGCGGCATTGTTATTATTTTACCAACTTTTTTAACAATAACAACCCACAAACGTAACAAAAACCCACTTTGAATCAACTTCGCAACACTGTCCTCTGCATTTTATTTGCTCTAATCACTTATATTATTTTATAGTTTACAGTTGAAACGATTATCAAAACAGTTGCCACATTTAAAAGCTGCTTATAACAACACAAAGGTGCCAACAGCGAGACCTGGAGAACAAGAATCGAGCTTATAGAAATGACACGAGACAGGATTCGAATTCAGCATATATCAAATATAGGTAAGAATCATTCTTATCTTGCTCAGATCACCAAGAAAGTGATCCTGAATATAGATTAAAAAACTTGAGTGTAATTTTTTTAACAAATCGTAAGCAATATTAACACACGAATGGCTTCAGCATTAATCGGACGATAGTTGACCGTTTAAGATTGTTTTACCCCAAGGCTCGACTAGACGTAGCCGCACCCAAAAAACAGTATATATACTTATTTTGTTTTTTCTCTTTTTTTTTTAGTCATTAAAAAACACATAAAAGTGCACCATTTGAGTGTGGGTTGTAAGTATACTAGAAAGCGTTGAGAAAGTAGAAAGTATACGTAGTGTACATTATAATGTGGTGAGTGAAACATTAATTCGTTGTTAAGTAACACACACTAGTAATTATAAATTTAGCACCATTTAATAACTTATTAAAAAAATTGTTACTAGATATGTTTAAAGCCGCTTTATATATATTAGATTATTTGTATGTTATGTATAAGCACTGTTAGCGTACACTGGATCAGACCTACCCGATATGACACCCCTTTCATTTGATACCCATATCGTGAAAACACCTAGCCAATATTAAGGTATATATCCCGGAAACAGCGGAATTGAGATGTCATCCACAGAATTAAAGTTCAATTACTTACCGGGCAGGTATACACTTTTCTCACTTTAAAGTTCAAAACTTTAACGATTTTTCGATTTCTGTGAAGCTTGCATTTGATTTAGATTTGGCAAAACGGTGCACACACTAAAAACTGATAATCCGTTCACATTAAAGTATACTACGACTTATTTGCTGAATACTTTCAGGCTTGACAGATATGCTTTAATTTAACACTAATGTAAAGAAATATATTGTTGACGGTGAACCTGATAAGTCGGCCGTTATCATTAGATGTGCTATGAAAAAACGCGTGCGGTGGTTCGAATCTCACTGGTCAACTGTTTTTTTATTACGTTTTTTTTTTTACGTTTAAACAACCCAAAAAATAAAATTGAAAGGGCAGTGAACGGCTGGTAAAAACAAAATTCACTTATAAGCAAGGTTAAAGATGAGCAAACGCCCTCGAGCCTCACATCAGACAGTTTCCATTTGATACTCATATTTTAAACAAACACTGCCTTCGATCTTGTTGAAAAGAAATCAGTGCATCTGGAGCAGCGCGTTTGTTAGTATACTAGGGTATGATATGTCTCATTACAACTAAACGTCCCGATTGTTGTCAAGAATAAGAATACTTTTCGCAATTTTCTACCCCATTTAAACAAGTCTATTAAGTCTTTCATAGATATTCATCCGAGGATTGCTTAAGTGTAAATAATCTATAGGCTATATATCAGTTTGGTATATTTTCTTTTGGGTGTCTTTCTTGAAAAAATCATAGGAGATTCGGTTTCTTTTGTACTATATAATCGTTAGTGATTTATTATTTACTCATACAAAAGTTACGAGTTGTTAATGAGATAATACTAAAACTTTTCGCAAAATCTATTTGTCTACCCCATTTTCACTTTTATATTTCTATACTAGTGTCTAATAAAAGCTTTCAAATGTTTAACCAAAACATGTGCTTTAAGTAGATTTTTATAGATGCTATCTGTTATTTTGTTGTCTGAAAAAAAAATCCATTTATTTAGAGAGAATCGGTTCAGTATATATAGTATTAATCTAATACAAATCCGGATTGTTTCAGAGATATAAGAACATCGTTCTTATTATAAGTACGCATAAATTTCTGCCCCGTTTGCATCCTTTTTCTCTTTAGTAATAACCATGCTTAGTGAAAAGCTTACACTATTATTTCACAACAAGAATGCTTTGACGTACTTATGTATGGGCATATATTGTTGTCTAAGCTTAATATAATCATTTTAGAGATCGGTCCTAGTGGTTATTTGGATTTTTATATATTATATATACATTCATATGAAAGACTCTCATTTTTTTGCCCCTTCTTTTTTTACGGTTGCCTTAGATTGTTGTTCGAAATTAGGATGTAAAGAGCTTCCTCATGGAATCTCTATTCAAAATTTGCAATTCCACAATTAGTTGCCTGGTAACGTGCAATTATATTTTTGTGAAGAAATATCATACGTGATTCACCCGTAGTATCATTATGTATATTTTACATATGTACTATCGCAACCACACAGTATTAAACGAGTTTGAAGCTATATGTAGAATCGCACTACTCATCACAGGTTATTACCTACCTTTGATTTTTCATATACCTTTCTGGATGTTAGAGAAAATGGGGTATATTAATTTATTTCTTCACGAAGACTGAAAAATTGTAAAGTATCCTTTAAAGGGGAATAAAATAGAATTAGTATCACCACCTATTAAGATTCCTGATACTCGAAATAAATCATGGATGATAAGAGCTGAGATTGATTTCTTCCAGCCGATGTTCAGTCTGTCCGTCTGTCCCGAGGGGTGTACCCAGGGCCTCAGCGTTTTGTGTCTATATCTCACGAGACTCTAGTCAACCCAGCGGTATACAAAGAACAGCGCTGTACAAAACACATCATCAGCAGCTCAATTTGATACCCATAATCTAACAAAGCACTTCACCTATGTGGTACCCTGATCACGTTGTGTGCTGTTATACAGCTGAGACCCTAGTCACAGATATGTGAGTGAATATTGACATATTACCCGTACGTATAGGCAACTTACTCAACACTCTTTCTATTTTATGTACATATTGCAATAGTAATAACACATCGTTTACAGGGCATACTCCGGTCCATCGGTCATTTGAGCACTATATTGTCGAGAGACCACGTAGTCACGCATAGGTATGAGAAACTACCCTGTACTAATGCCTCTCATCACAGCAGCGTTCATTTGTATATCCATATTGTACACAAACACATTATAGAGTACTCGGGTCCATCGTTTGGCTACTATCTCGAGGCCTAGTCGGCCAGGGCGTACGAAAGTATCATACCACGTATCAATAGTACGATCATAAACGAGCTTCTATTTCATACCCATATTGTACAAACACATCACAGGAGTACCCTAGGTCTCACGTTTATATCTACAAGCCTAGCACACTAGTGCAGTAGACGTTCGCCGCGATTCTCAGACTGACACAAACACGCGCTCATGCAAAATTCATGAGATATCGTGTTTAGTCAGCTTTCAGATGGGTATATGGTGTATACTGAACTATCGTCGCGCAAGAATAAGAATTTACTATGATTAGATGACTTATTAAGGATATTAACTGCGTATTCTTGGTTAGACACTTGACAAAAATTTCAATTAGTTGACAAGTAATCAAGATTTTTATCAAGTTCACAAATATTGCTCTTCGTGCATAACTTGACAACTCTAAAAATCTTACGACAGTGCTTCTTTGTTTACACATAGTAACACAGTAAACAGTGCAACAATCCCGAAATGGGAAAAAACGTTAGAATTTAATTATATGTTCATGATTTTTGCTAACAAAATTATTTTAAAATCCGTATTTT
>JARSSU010036763.1:0-30706 GCA_029619165.1 Eurosta solidaginis
AAAATTGTATTTATAAAGACTTTTTTAAAAGGCCATTTAAATGACCACTGTACTGGTTTATATGTTTGCTTTATTTCACTGAATTACCATTTGGTAGCTCGTTAGTCAGAGCATCTAGATAAAACAGTCACGTAATGGACCAGGAGCAGCAATGTGCAAAAATCTACAAAGATATTGACGACTGTGAGAAATTTCACGGTATGCATTTGTTAAAATTATATAATATTTTTCAATCAAATTTAAATGAAAATTATATAACTTGAATTGATACTAAAAATGTATTCTCAGGTTGTACATGATGTTTGAACCAATAGCATTGGAAAATATCCTTGTATGATCAGTGATGAACCATGAACGAGAATTATCTACAGATGCTTAATATTTATATCCGAGGGCCAAAACAATTGCAATGGTGACTCGTTTTAGTTTTTTTCCTAACAGAACACCAGGACCAGTTTTGTACATTCTCGATGGCTACCAAAGCAACGCAGGGTCTTATGCCCATATACAACAACTAATACCCATCGGAAAATTGAAAACTCTAGCAGTTATATTATTAAATTTATGTGCCAATGTAATTTCAATATAAAATACTATAATTCTGTTATACGGCAGTGTACTTTTTATATAAGTTTACTCTTGGACAAGATACTACCACGTATTTACTTAATATTGTAGATGGTGTAATCCAAATATCATATTACGCCTCATCCAGAACATTTTATTAACAATGTTATTTGATGATAGAAAGCCATACGTGATAGAGCTAATCACCAAAAATTTTATACTATCGAGAAAAAATACTTGATCAACAAAACTAAATCAGAGTTTACAAAAATATAATCCAATTTAAATGCTTCAGATTATACTGATATGATTTCTGAATGACGAAATTTACTATCGACCGGCATCAACAAGAAATATTCCATACGATACACTTGGTACAATTCTTAGATTATGATGAGCAAACACTAGAGATTACCTAATCTCCAATGCATATACAAGGAACAGAAAATATGTACACAAGTCTGTTTCAAAACGTATTATAGAACAAGTAAAGGTGTCTAAATTCGTGTGTAACCGAACATTATAATATTACTCAGAGTGGCTTCCAATTGTACATTTCATTCAAATAATTACTTTTATACAAAACACGTGGCACCGCCCGTTTAAAAAATTTCTCCCCAATTTCCTCTTACAGTAAAACTTAATAAGTGAAATATCTTGATTCAAAATATTTTATTGCTAATTTATACTTATTATTCTAGTCCTACGACCCTTTTAAACTTATTTATATCTCAAGTTGCCGTGGTCCTTTAACCGATCCCGTCCATTTTTACTAGAAATATTTTCTGCTATAAGAAATATATGTACACAATTTCATTACGATTATATAATTTTTCTTCGAGTTATGGCTCCCGAAACATAGAAAATTGCTTAGTCATAAAAGGGGCGGTGCCACGCCCATTTTTTTTAAATTTTGAAGTTTTTCCTATTTATGTTATAAATCACTTCGAAATGAAATACCATTGATATAAGCTCTTTTTGCAAAGATATAGCTTATTTTATTCGTCCCACGAACTTTTAAAAATCTTTATAAAAGTGGGCGTGCCTTACCGATTTCGTTAATTTTTCTTCAAAGCATTCCTTATAGTAAAGGCAACCTCTCTGCCGAATTTTGTTACGATAGGTTTAACGATTTTTGATTTATGATTAATAATATTTGTAAAATTGATTTTATCACAAGTGGCGGTGCCACGCCATTTTAACATTTTTATCAAATATATTAAGCTCAATATCAGTCACACGTCAAATTTCAACATTCTAGGTGTATTATTTACTAAATAATCAGGTTTTTGTGTTTTCCAAATGTTATATATATAAAAAGTGGGCGTGGTTAGTCATCGATTTCCTCATGTTCATACCAATCTATTCTGGGTCCAGATTAGCTCGGTACCAAATTTGGTGAAGATATCTCAAATTTCTCAAGTTATCGTGTTAACGGCAGACGGACGACGGAGGACATGGCTCAATCAAATTTTTTTCGATACTGATGATTTTGATTATGGAAGTCTATATCTATCTCGATTCCTTTATACCTGTACAACAACCGTTATCCCAATCAAAGTTAATATACTCTGTGATGCAAGCACCTGAGTATAAAAACGTGAAGTGTTATGGCTGTTACAGCAGAAAGTCGTGAAAAACAACCACGAATGGAGAGCAAAAAAGATTTTAAAAAATAATAACATAACATTACTTTTATTTGAAAAATACGTTAAAATGGTCAATTCTAAGTAAAAAAATAATTTTTTAAATAAATTACATTAACATTATAAAAATTGTGTTTTTTTGCTTATTACTTGAAAATATAGGTTTTTTTTGAAAATTTTTTTCTACTAAAACGAATTCGAAAAAAGAAAAACTGTCTGAATGAAGTTGTTGGAAATGTTCTGACTTATTTTAGCTGTAAAGAAAAAAAATTCCATAAGAAATTTGTTAAAAATGATAATATAGTAGTTAAAAGTTCATTTTAGGCTAATTTCTCATAATTTAAGCCTGATATCTCTACTAAAATTCAAAAACACTATAGATATTAATACAGATTCTGAAATGTACGTAAAATACCTTTAAAGTAAGCCCCAATATGATATTTTTCCTATAATTCTATCAGAAGCTATGAAGATTTTTTGGCCAAACCCTACATTCATATGGCAAAATAATTTTTGGCAAAATCGGGGACTCGAATCGGACTTAGAGCTATGGTGTCTTCAGCAATTTTTCTTAGAATCATCTGTAATTTCGCTAATACTCCATATGGAAAAAAATGACCCTCTCTATATATAATATACTAGCAGACCGGCAGACGTGTTTCTGCCCTAAATTTGGCCTATCTGCATACATTTTAATAAACTTTTCCATCTAACTCTGCCCTACCCCTCTACACGTTTTTCCTTATCTTTTTTATCACTCCTCCCTCGTCTTTTCGCTTCATCTCCATCTTCATCTCATTCTATCTCTTTCTCAGTCTCCTTCTCTATTTGCTCTTCTCTCAGTTTTTCTCCTTCTTCTTCATCTCTTTATTGCCAGTCCCAGAGGGTGGTATGTATTTTGTTCCAGTCCCATTCCGAGTCTCAGTCCCAGTCCCACTCCGAGTCTCCGTCTCAGTCCCAGATCCTAGTCCTAATCCCAGTCCCAATCCGTCGCTGGTATACTTCCCGGAAAAAGCATCGTAAATACTAATATAGGCAAATTTATATACGAAATTTCAGGCAATCGAATAGGACGTATGTAAATAGGAATGTGGGTATTATTAATTCTTGTCTTATTTCGGCTTCGCATGCATTTATCAGTTTTTGCCAGGTTGATGCTACTAAATCGAATATCACAATGAACTTTAGAGCTCTCGTGCAACAGCTTTCATTTGATATCCATAATACACCACACATTTTAGGGGTATCCGGTCCATGTTTTGGCCTATATCTCGAGACCGTATGTCACCCAGCGGCGTAAAACTTACTCTATAATACTAAAGCATACACTCAGCTTCACTTTGATACTCTATTAAAACACATTCTACGTGTATCGCCCATGCTATATATGCGAGACCTAGCTCCCATGTATGAAAAATTCTGTACTTAGCACTCTCAAAGCTTTTTTGATATCCATATGTATAACACATTCTATGGGTACCGGGTCCACGTTTTGGCTATATCTCGAGACCCTATCCTCCAGTTGTATGAAAATTATCCTGTACTATAGCACTCATCAACAGCTTTCATTTGATATCCATATTGTAAAAACACATTCTAGGGTACCGGTCCACGTTTTGATCTCAAAGACCCTAGACACGTAGCGAAAAAAGGTAGACGTGCCGATTCTCAGACCTACCCAATATGCTCACAAAATTTCATGAGAATCGGTTTAGCCGTTTCGGAGGAGTTCAGCCTCTAAAACCGTGACAGAAGTTTTTATATAAGATATATATATTCAATTAATTCAAGAACGATGCAGCTGTGGGAAAACAACTTCAAAAGTTAAGAAAAAAAATTTTCTAATCAATGGCCTCTCAGCAGTGATTTGGCAAATACTTCAAAATATCTTTGAAGGTATCTTACCTTGCTTATTTCCTTTTTTTATATTTTTGTAGCATAGCTTCTACTCTCCAACAAAAGAACAATTTCCAGACTACATTTCATCTTTACAATAACATTTACTACGCAGTAAAAAAACATTCTTTAACTTTTCTTTAATTATTGTCGGATAAGCGGAGAATTAGCAGTGATTCTTTTGCTATTGACATTTGAAATTGCAAAAATAACTTTGAATTAACAATGAATTGTTTTCGTTTGTTGAAAATACAACTGACTTTTTTAATTTTGTTTTTTAAACTTCATATTTTTGATTTAGTTTTAGTACGATTTTGTACTCGTTTCACAATTACTTTACTCATCATAAGATATCATGTGCAGTTTAGCGTGATATTGATCATATCATTGTTAATTTAAAGGGACATCCGTCAATAACAGACCTTGAGAGAACTAAAAAAAGCTACATACTATAGAAAGCAGAAAGCTTACGAAAATAAAATGTGTGAAATAATAACAAAATGGCGAGTACTCTGAGAAGTGAATATTTTCTTCAATTACAGATTTTGTATTTGCTGGCTTGCTTGCTAAATTTCTCGACTTTTCTTAGTTATTCTTTCTTACTTATATTTTTTGTTCAATCTTGTGCAATTTCAGATGTTCGATATTTAACGTAAGCGTGCTACTGTGGCCGTGTGCGCGTATACTCCCTGAGTACGGGCACATGGGAAATCGACTCGAGAATGTTGCAAATTTTTTAGAGAATGTCACATTTGGCGAAAAGGGCATTTGTTTTTGAGCAAAAGGCACCACTGCTTTGAGAAATCGGGTGAGATGATTTGTGAAAAAACGCTACTGGAATTGCGAAAAGTGCCAAATGTATTCGAAAAATGGGTAATTGTTTTAGAGAATGAGCAATGTCATTAGAGACAAGGCTAAATTGTTTGAACCGCAGATTACTTTGTTCCATTGTAACAACTAGTTGGGAATGTTTGTGATATCTCCATATGTTGATGTCATTCACCTCCTTACAAATATTAATAGCATAATAACTGCATAGCCTACAAGGTGCTGAGCTCGTCACGTAGCATGCCTTTTTCCTCCTAATAACAAGCGTACATACACATTTTGTATAGTCATAAACCTGGTCGATTTGTATACACGAAAGTTAACCGATATCGCGCTCATCGAGTTTTCGATAGATTTTGGCTCAGGAAAAAAGCTGTACTACGTATATCCACAAAAATATTTTCGTGCCTGCAAAAAGTAACGAAGTGGTAAATTGTTCGACCAAAACACTCCCCAAACCCAAAAACATTTTTCCTCCAAAAAACCTTTGTAAAACGTTGGCGATAACAGTTTTTTGTGAAAAAATATTTTTTGGGGTTTTGTGGGTAGTGTTTTGGTGAAAAATTTACCCTTACGTATGCAGGCTCGAAATTATGGGTATGCGTAGTGGAACTCTTTTTTCCTGAGCCCAAATCCTATCAAAAATCAATGGCGCGATATCGGTTAATAAATCGACCATATTATGTATGCCTATCCCTATGTACATACAAACCGAATGCAATGCAATGCCATGAGCATCATACGATTCTACCGCTATGCATTCAATTGTTACAGTCCGCTATTGGTTTCATATTTTCTATTATTTTATTGTTTCTTTATTTCGTTGTTTTCTTATTTCTTTTGTTAAACTCGTTAACTATGTAATTTATTTAATAAGTAAATAGACCTTTTTGCTAATTGAAATAAAGTCAGTCACTTTTGGCGCTCATATGCATACCGTAGCAATATTACCGTCGGTAAATCAATAAATCACTTAGTAAAATCGTTTGCTAGAAACTAGCACACGGGCTAAGTATTATGGTTTATTTTTCGTTACCACAAATGTAAAATGTTGAAAACTAGCGAAATTGCATGAAATCCGCTCCTACTTTTATATTTATTGTTCTGTTATATCTTTATTTAAAATAAACACTTATTATGGGGAAATCCCCATATCTGAAGGAAAACTGCACTTTTATCTGCTCAAGTTCATCAGTGGTAGCTTCTGTATCCTTTTTGCATTCTTTTGAACGAAACTGAGTTCAGAAGAGACCATATATATATTATTGCGCAGACACTATTAACCACACAAAGCAATCAACAACAGCGTTTTAAGTGCATAGCTGGGTATGTTATAACTTAGACTTTGTTCCTTGGTAAAATTGCATTTCAGCTCAATTAATAAAAGTGGACCGGTCTCCAGCCACAGTTATTCTTTTATTATCGACCTACTATCGAAAGTGAATTATTATCGTCGAGCTACCGACTTGTTTTTAGCTTGTTGTCGCCGTGGCTTCTTATTGGTTTCTTGTCGGGTTGCAAATCGTTTTTTTGCATATGTTTTTATCGGGATCTGTTTTACGACAAGTCGTTGTTTCGATAGCAAATTTGTAACGACACGATAATAAATCGAAATTTTCATAAAAATCGATAACATTTTCATAAACAATCGATAACTTTCCGTTTGTAAAATGGGTATTGCGGTATCAATCGGTACTTTTCGAAGAAAAGTTAGCAGATTTTAGAAAATTTCAAATCTGTAACATGTGGAAAATCAGCTGACAAGAAAACGGGAACATGCCAATAATAATTCGAAACCTTCTGATAAAAATTCAGTAATACATCGATAATATTTTCTATCGATAATACTTTCATATATCAAATCGATAGCTAGTTTACAACCCGTCCATAGCACACCTAACAAAACTTTTCTTTTCTGTCCTTTCCTTGCATAATGCTTGCACTGCATACACACTATCTAAGCATTTTGCATTCACCTATATAGCACAGCACTTCCAAAGATTATGTTTACGATTAAATTTAGCTACTGCTTATCCAGAATTCGCCCATACAGCGAACAGAACTATTTTCTAAACGGGATTGACCATTGTCAATGGTCTCGAAAACTTTTGACGTATATTTCGTGAGACGCTTCTTGGTTAAAATTCATCGGCATAAAACATGCAGGTCTCGATAATTTGTATACAAAAGTTAAGAGTAGCACGCCAAAGCCTGGATACTTATGCTGGAAACACATGCTGAGCGACGACTATATACGCCGCGTCGGGCGATGACATTTTTCAAATTACGCCCAGACATTTCGTCTACTTAAAACACAATGCCGGGCGAAATTGACGCTGTTTATTCAGAGTGGCCATTATTTAGAAATAAGATGAAACAATTAAAACTTTTTTAATTCTCTGCTTTAGCACTTGACTGCTAAAACACGCCCAAAATGTTAAGAAAATAACAAACAAAACAAAATGTTAAGAAATGAAATTAAAAATTATATGTACAGAAAAAAAATTTGTTTTTGTATATTATGTTTTCTTTTTTTATACTTAAAAAATTGAAACACCAGAAACCCTTGGGATGTTTGTCGTCATCGCCCGGCGACGACGATAGAAATAAATCTATCGTCGCAAAATGACGTCGCGTAAATTTCGCTCTTGGCGTTCATTGTGTTCACCTTCATGTAATTATGGGGATTCTATTTTTGGACAAGGTCGATGTTCGTCGCGTTTATTTCGCGGCGTCAGGGCATTGTGTTTCAGATTTAGCCTGGATCAGCTGCTGTAAATAAAATAACGACAACTAACTTGAGAGGCACAAACAGCAAACAAAATAGACAAAACTAAGTAATGCTTAAGTGTAAAAGCATAAACCGAAAACGGCAGCGAAGCCACTCACAAGTTTCGCAGTGCGGCTAGCTATGTGTGGGTGTGAGCACAACTTGAGGTTCTTTAAATTCAGAGACACATGAGAATATTCATAGCTAATGACGCAAGTAAATGAGTCTTCGAGAAAGCAAAATACATCGACAAACTAATAAGGGTAATGTGTATGTTAAAGATAAGTTGAAATGAGTGCATAAAATTTCACATACACCCACAGATGAACACACACATGACGCATTCATTTACTTTTATTTATACTCATGCCAAAACAATATCTTCTTATAACTGTCTGCCTAGAGGATAACAAAAAACAAAATAATAGCAAAAATGTAAAGATAAACAGTTAAGAATAAAGCAACAACAAATTTTTATACATACCCACAAAGAAATGCTCTTCATACTAAGAAATAGGGTAGGAGCTCTGCTTAAAGTCTCAAAGAGAACTATATTTCTTGGAGTCCTTACTTCAATTTAATTCGGAAGTAAATTTATTAAAATTCAGATTTATGGTTTAACCCGCTGCAGGCAGGCTTATAACAGATGGATCTAGTACCCGGACCGCGGCTATTGATTCTACCACTAGAATAGGGGTCAATTGCAACAGAACATGAGCCACAAAATTTCGTTAGACTATACTGATTACAATTTGTAAGTGATCGCAAAGCACCGCTACATTAAAAAGAACAGCAAAAATAGCCTGCAGTCACTAACACTAAAGGCTTGAAAGATCAAGCTTCTTTGTGAGCCAGGTGCACGCGCCAATTCATACCACGCTCCTACACTCGATATAACTATGCTTTGTTTCCACTATGTCAAAATCACTGACATCAAATACTGACATAACTGTCACCATGGCGATTTGGTGTCAAATGTGTTTTCATTACATATTAAAAAGTGGCATGAAGTCGATATAGCAGTGTGTGCCAAAGACTGTCATCAAATTGTGGTGTCAGTCGATTGACATCCAGTTTTCACCACTGACGTCAAACGTTAAGTAAATATTTTTGACAGCGACGGGGTAATTTCGGGACTATTTCTGGATCATTTGGGGTACCTACCGGCATCATTTGTGGTTGCTTTTCGGGTTCCGTCCGGGATCCCACCGGGGTCATTTCGGGACTTTTTCGGGATAATTTGGGCTACCTTCCGGCATCATTTCTAGATGGTTTCGGTATCCGTTCGGGACCCCGACGGGGTAATTTTGGGACTTTTTCTCGACTAATACGGGATCATTTGGGGTACCTTCCGGCATCATTTTAGATGGTTTTGGGTATCCGTCCGCGATCCCGTCGGGGTAATTTCGGTAATTTTTCGGCATCATTTCTGGAGGGTTTTAGGGATCCGTCCAACGAACTGGACTATATTCCAGAAACATGTAGAAAGAAAACTGGGACAACCCAAGAGGTTGCTAATGTAGAGGGACTAGAGGAGTCGAATGAATTCCTAACAAGGACGCTTATGACTGCGTATAACAAAGATTGCCCTCTAAGAAGATTCAGAGGAAAAGCAAAGCCGCCATGGTGGAGCAATGAGCTGAGTCTTCTAAGAAGACAGGTAAAAGAAATGTTTAACAGGCCAACCTAATATAACCGCACTGCGTTTTTTTAGCGCACGCAAACAACCGGCGTTTTTTGCCTTAACCCAAATAAGCATGCGTGTTGCGTAACTGAGCTGTCATATCTGTCAAATTTGTTTGTAAAAATATTGACAAGTTCAAATTTAATACGTTTGATTAACAATTTAACAAAGAAAATAAAAGGAGATAATGGAAATTTTAAGTGACACGGAAGACCTTATTTTATTACGGGAAATGTATCAAAGGCAGCATGGACGCAGATGTAGACGCCAATTATTTAAAACTTGGGATGAATTTGGATTCCAAGCGACTGGCTATGATATTCTGAAGCGCAAGGTCCAGACCTCTTTTATAAGTCCGTGAGGATGTCTTGCGACATATTCGAAACATTTTTAAGACTGTGGGGAACCATATTTACTAAAGGAATCTCGTAGGCCTGCAATAGATAAAGAGCAGCGTCTTTTTGCTACGCTTTTGTAAGCATATACAAAAATATATTTGCGAATTCGGTAACGTTTTACAAGACGGTGCACCACCTAATTTTTATCGAAAATTATCAAAGGTGGTATCAAAAGGTGCGTCTCGACCTCCGTTTTCAGAATCCGGAAATTAAAATTTTTATTTCTGTCAAAAGATATAAGCAAAAAATCGGTTCTAATTTTCATGTGGTTGTTGTTTTTCGTCAGATTTGTTGTACACACTTACACACTAATGCAGAAAGGTGTTCTGCGTGCATTTAGTTTTGATCCCCAAAAGGGTGTCGGACCCACCCAGGGTAATTTTTATAAGCGCGGGCCGAAGGCCGCCAACGCAGAAAGGTGTTCTATGCAAAAAAAACTATGGATCAGGTCCCATATTTCGGACCCGCTCTGGGTAATTTTACGGTTTTTTGTGAATAACTTTCGACAGAAAGATTTCCGTTTTCGGATTCTTAAAACGGAGGTCGAGACGTGTCTTTTGATACCACCTATAGTAACTAACAACCGTTATTTTAAATACTAATGAAATAAAAATTTGAGAATAAATAAATAATATTTTTATTTACTAAAATTCAAAATTTGTACTTATTGTATCTATGTTTATATTTTTTAAGGTTTTACAAACAAATGGTACATCTTTGTTATGTATTTTGTACTTTATGGATATACAGACCCGGTAAAATAATAGCAGTGGTACTTTTTATCATATTTCGTCATTTATTTCTCTTTTTTATTTTTGATAATTTATGAAAAAACTTTTGTAAATTTTGTCGCAGAAACTATGCAACCAATCTCAAAAACAGTTCCAAAAAAATTCTAAAGCTCGAGAAAATTCTACGAATATTTCGAAGTTTTCGATTTAGAGCTTTCAGATGTTTGTTGAGTATGCAGCTCTTTAGCCAATTCAATTTTATTTTAATGAAAATTAGGTTTTAAGACGATCGTTTTCTTTCATATATGAATGATGATATAGAAGAAAATGGGCAACACCATCGACAACAAAATTCTCAAAACTAAACGTTGGCCAATATCGTTTGAAACTTGCACTTCTTTAAAGTAAAATTGAATTGGCTACAAAGCTGCATACTCAACAAACATCTGAAAGCTCTAAATCGAAAACTTCGAAATATTCGTAGAATTTTTCGAGCTTTAGAATTTTTTTGGAACTGTTTTTGAGATTGGTTTGCATAGTTTCTGCGTCAAAATTCACAAAAGTTTTTTCATAATTATCAAAAATAAAAAAGAGAAATAAATTGACGAAATATGATAAAAAGTACCACTGCTATTATTTTACCGGCGAACAGAAAATAGAATATTAGTCGAAATTTTTATCACTGAATTGTTTTGAGTATGTGATTTTGTATGCCCAATAAATTTTAAGCAACCAACAAAAAATTGTTCACATTTATGGGCGAAAATCTGAAATACCCTCGAAAAAACTGTCAAAAATCAAGGCGAATTATGAGAGATCTATAATTTGTACTTTGTTGTACTAAAATTTATTGGGCTACAAAACCACATACTCAAATCAATTTAGTGATAAAAATTGCCACTGCTATTTTTCTTTTCTCAGGTGTATGAATCAGTCGAGAATGTTAATTTTTATATTAATTTATAAATTATAATGTTTCAATTTGTTTGAAACAAGTGCTAAGATGTCTGCTTGCAACTCGTCCTTTTGCGATTGAGACAGCCTTGCAGTTTAGATTTGAGCAAGGAGAAAATATTTCGTCTTCTTGCGTATTAGCCGCAGAGTACCTTTCTCGCATCTTTATCAAAACGTCTTCAAAAAGGTCATCCACCTTTTTCTTCTTCGGCGGCTCACGAGGTGAAGGGCGTTTGTCTGGTGGCTTAGGAGAATCTACATTGGTAACTGGACTGGAAGTAGAAAAAAAGATTTAATAAAAGTTTATTATAGGCGTTCAAAGTATATAGCAATTTAAATTTTTGTAAATGATCCCAAATAAGCCTCAAAATTGGAAATTTCTTTTTTGAATGAAAGATTTTCGTGATTGTTACGATATCCGACGGTTGCTTTGCGGAGGGATTGCGGATCGATCCGCGACAAAACAAAAAACTCAATGATATTTAAAACTGCCCTGGATTTCGTTATGAAATATTTCATTAAATCACAAAGACAAACGTCTGGACATCGAAACTTTCACTTAAATGCTAGAGTACTTTACGTCTGCGATAGACAGCTAAAATACATCCATAAATCTCGGTATCAACAATTCAAAAACGGTAATAAACATTTCATAGGCACAATTATTCCTTTTGATTTTACGCTACCGACATTTTTGAAGGTGTTTTAGCAGTCGATATACTAGTGGAAACATTAGCGACACTCAGGCACAAATATTTACTTTAATATAAAAAATTTTGGTAATTCCTTACAAAAGCATGACACTGCTAATACGCGTCCAAAAATAGTGATGTCAAACGACGCGTCTTGACATCAGTATTAATAATCCGAAGGGCGGAAATAAAAATTTTAACTCGTTCAAAAGATATTAACGAAAAAACCGAAAAAATACCTGTGGGTACCTCCGAAAACGGGGGTGGCATCCATAGTATTTTTGCGCAGAACACCTTTGTGCATTGGCGGCCTTCGGCCGCGCTTATAAAAAATTACCCTGGATGGGTCCAACACCGGTTTGGATACCAAAACTATAACCGCGCAAAACAATTTTTTTTGTGGGTACGAAATTACAACAATCACATGAAAATCTCTAACTTCAACTGCAAATATCTCCGGACACAGATACAATTTTTATTTTCCGCATTCGGATTATTGTTGTCGAGGTCAATACGCGCCTTCTGACACATCTTTCGATATTTTGGACGCGTATTAACAGTGTCATGCTATCGTAAAGAATTACCAAAATTTCCTTACCTTCCCTCTTCTGCAGATTCTTCTATAAACTGCATCGTGCTGAACAGCTTCCACTGCTTTCTAAAGCTGGTGCCAGCACCCGACCGCCCTGCATCCTCGGATTTCTCCTTCCTATATCGATCGCACAAAGAACGCCAGCGTGTTTTGCAGTTATAGGCTGAAAAACAATAAAATAATTATTAAAATACAAAAATAAACCACCGCCAGCATTTACTTACCATTGCTGTTGATTGCTTCTGCAACTGCTTCCCATGCTTCATCCTTTGCAGCTTTATTTTTATAAAGCGCCGAGGATTTGTTGTACAAACAAACGTGCGCTTGCACGGCAGTAATAAGCTGCTCATTACAAATCTGAAATAAATCCAAAAAGGTTATAATTTAATAAAAATATATAATTTTTTACGAAAATGAATTCTTACCTCCATTTTAGCACGAAACAAAATTACAATTTGTAAATAAAAACTAAACGTCAGCTGGCAGTAAACGTCAAATCTAAATGTCACGCAAAACAAAAATTGGAAATCGAGTTAGGTTTTCACGCAGAAAATTCAATTTGGGTTGCTCTCATACAAGTTGTATGTGCATGAGACATTTTTGACAGAAAATGACTTGCGTGCGTTTATATTAGGTTAGCCTGTTAGCTCGCAAAGACCGCGGAAAGCGGAGCGTGTCGGGCGAGTACAGGGATCTACTGACGTTCTGCAAACGTGAAATTATCAGGGCGAAGAGAAACTCATGGAAAAGTTTCTGTACGGACATAGAGTGCTCCAGCGAAACAGCACGGTTGAAAAAAGTGTAGTTGTAGTGCGGAGTAAATACCTTTCGTTTGATACCCATATCGGCAGATCTCGTGCAATTTTTTTAAATTTCGAATAGGTGGCAACCTTAAATGGCAACCCTACTCAAAAATGTTCCTATTGTAATGCGGAGTGAAATACCTTTCGTTTGATACCCATATCGGTATATGTCATGCAATTTTTTTTTATTTCGAATAGGTGGCAACCTTGTGAGACACTATGAGTGGTAATACTAAGTAGAAAGTCTTAGAAGGTGATTCATTATCTCTGTGCAAAATTTCATTTAAATCGGTTGAGCCGTTCCCGAGATCGTTCGGCTGTACAAAGAAATAAGAATTACTCGTTTAATGACAGATTTGCCAGCATGTTGGCAAATCTGTTTTGGGTGTCAAACGTTTCCAACTGCGCTGGCAAACTGAAATTTGGTCGTTTTCACTTGGATGCCATTTTGTCTGACAGGGAGCTGTCAAACCTGACTGCAAACGCAACTGACACTATTTGGCAGCCCGGTTTTCATTATTTTGACAACATTTGACGACATATATGCCATAATGAAAACGAGGCTCTAGGGTGTCTGTTATTTGCCAATTTGATTTTGGACATTGCAGTGCTCCTAATAATATTTTAAGTTCATGACCCAAAAAAATATCAGACTCATATAAGCCCTTAATATTAGCACTAACCGTGCCATATGACGATTAATTTCTCATTTAACGATTAATTTCTCATTTAAATAACATGGGAGTTTTTAACTGTTTGCAATAAATTTTATTTTTCTTAAACCGTTTCATCCAAAGCTGTGTGTTATTTTCATACTCAGCTCAGCAGAGCTCACAAAGTATATTCATTTTGTTCGCATAACGGTACCCGTAACCGCATAAACTAATTGAGATAGATATAGACTTCTATATATCAAAATGATCTGGGCGAAAAAAGAAATTCATTTACCATGATCATCCATCCGTCTCTCCGTGCACACGATAACTTGAGTAAATTTTGGGGTATCTTAGCGAAATTTGGTACGTAAGTTCCTGGGCCACTCATCCCAGATAGGTATTAAAAATGAACGAAATCGGACTATAACCACGCCCACTTTTTCTATATCGAAAATTTTGAAAAACCGAAAAAGTGCGATAATTTATTACCAAAGACGGATAAAGCGATGAAACTTGGTAGGTGGGTTGACCTTATGACGTTGAATAGAAAATTAGTAAAATTTTAGACAACGGGCGTGGAACCACTTTTAAAGGTATTGGAAAATTTGTATTTGTAAAATTTTGCAGCTGAATATGTAATGATCGGTTACTCCCGAAATTCGCCTTCCTTACTTGTTTCTAGTAAGTTAACGCTCTAAAAAAATTCTATTTTTCGGTATCATAAAAAATACAACATCAATGCCTTTCTGAAATATGAAGTAACGTACAGGAATATACCGCCTGCCACCTGAATTTCCCTTTGTGGAAGAGTTTGTTTCCTTTCCCTGATAGAAAAAGGGTATACCTTTGCCTACAACTAACAAGTATGAAAACATACATATACATCAATGAGATAATTAACCTTCTGGAACATTATCATGAAGTTGTGCATTAGTTTCTGCGAGGCTAATTAAACCTTCCAGGTTCCTCATGGAACTAGAGGACGCCAGAGCCTCGCCTGCTTAATATTTTTATGATTTGTAAAGAGAAGTTTTTGAATAGATAAAGAGACATTCTCACTCTCAACTAATGAGCAAGGGTGCTCAAATGGAGGACAAGGAGATACATGTGTACACAGATGGTTCCAAAGTAGTGGAAGGAGTAGGGTCTGCGGTATACTGCGCTGATACGGAAATAAACAGATCAAGCTGCAGGTCACTGTATCGTTTTCCAAGCTGCAGTATTAGCCGTAACCAAACCAGTAGAAACTCTGGTAGATAATAGCTTAAACTGCAACCCTGTTTACTTTTACATCTATATTGGGTCCAGTGGCATATGGGAATAGATGGGAATAAAGGAAAAGGGCGCATCCCTTGAAGCTTGCTCAGTAGACGTCCCAATTAAATTGGGCGAGATTAAGACAATGCGAGAGGTGCACATGTTCGACCAAGCGGGAAAGGCGTCTTACAACCTTACACTAACAAAGTTGTTCCTATCATTAAAAATGGAGGACTGTAGACTCATGACGAGTATTCTGACTGGACTCTGCATTCTGGCATCAAATGCCTTTAAATTAGGCTTGGTCGAGTTTTGTGCTCGTGCCCTGCAATTGCCAGGCCTTAGCAAGCTATTAGGAGTGATACACCTGTCAGATCTAAAAGCAGCAAGTGGCTTAAGTCTCAAAAAGCTAGAAAGCCCTTAAAATAAATTTCTGGTAACATTACGGACTCATTCAGTCTATGTGAGGTCCTCATGGACCGGCCAGTTCAACCTTACTTAACGCAGTCGTAGAATTTTACCGATGAATTTGGCAAAATACACTTTTACATATATCACAGGAATACCACTTTACATTTCTAAGATATTGTAACGATTTTGCTGCGATTCCCCTTTTTCGCAATCCTCTTCCAAGGTTCGAATCACTAAACTGTTGAATAAATAACTCCAATATTGAATAATGGAAAATGGCCTTTATTAAAGTACTTCACAATAACACTTATAATTTGCAACTAGCTTGCTTATTAACCAAACTGACTGATAGCTTAAATGAAACTGATCTCTCGCCTCCACTGTTGTCGCCCTTTTATACTGTCTGACCTCCTCGTTGCATATTTCTAGGCTTTTCTAATTCCAGAACTTATTAGTTAGTTATAAATTTCTCAGCTACAACTACAGATGTATAATTTTTATAGCTTCCCTCATACCCCATGCGCTTGTATGTGTGAGCGACACTTCCACAATCACAATTGCATACCTTTAGGAGCATCTCAGATAAGATATCTGCATGTGTTTGTGCATCTCTTCTCCGCTGCGTGTACGTACATAGGTGTAGACAAAATGACTAAATTATTGATGTGCATTCACGTCACTGCTTAGCATCGGCATAGAGATGGCAGTACCCCTTAGTGTTGCTAACATTCGTAACAATATTAAAAATGCAATAAATCTCACATAAGATTCGAGTTTTTGGGCTACGCCTAACCAAAACAAAAGCGCCAAAAGTTTTTATATCACATAAGCAAGAACAAATACAAGAAAATGTTACACGCATAAACAAAAAACAGCAAGGCAATATACATATAGCTCACATGTTTATATGAAATTTCAACATACTTGCACACATATACACAAACAAGAGGGAAAGTTGTTAAAGTAAGTAAATGTTATACAAGTGTACAAGGAAATACAATTAGTGAAGGTAATGAAACCGCTTGAAGATATGTTCACAGCCAAAACTATTCCTGAAGTCAAGTTTGGTACAGTGAAAAGTGTAAAGAGGGAGTGACGCAAGCACATGTGGATATGTCGGTCCATGTGAGAAGTGTGTTAGAATACACTGCTGCTGGCCATTTAACTGACAGAAGCACTTAGCTTAGTTAAGACTTTTGTTGCCACAAGTATGAACACAAGTATTATATATCAGGGACATTTGAGTTTTTAAGACCAAGAAGATGAACGTGCTGTTGCGCAATTGAAGAAAAAGAGGAAACTAAAAGTTAAACGTAGCATCAACTCTGTGTAGACCAAGAAGCCAAAAAGATGTTTAGTTCATTGTGCTTTGCAATTTTTCACAAAAAGTTTTGAAGGACAAATGATGCATATATATATAATATATATGTATGTATATGTTTTGACGTTTGGTTGCTTTCATTCAATTTTGCTGTGAGTTTTGTTCATATGTTTAATAAGTTTACATAATAGTGGCAAATTACAACTATATAACTCTACTTTTCTATTTTTGAATAACATTTTTTCAGTAGTCAGGAATATTTATACTCGAATTTTAATTTAAAGAATTAAAATTCTTCAGATCTGCAGTCCTTCAAAGAAATTTTACAATTAAAATAATTTAAAGTAGAAACTTATTTATTTATTGTGAATATGGGTGTAATTACCAGTATTCTGTATGTAATATTTATACCATTCAGAATACACAACTTGCTTTGAATTATTAGCACGTTTCTGCATAATGAAACCAAGCCAATTTCTACTCTCTGCGATCGTAAAACAATAAAAGCCCATTCATTCAGCCTGCACAGGAAAGTACGCTTTTCCTACTTGGAGAAGACATAATTAAGGGTAAAAATCAGGGACCCATTTTAATAGATATTTTCTTTTTCGAGTCGAAAAAGTTTGAGTTAAAAAATTGTCCTAGGTGGAACTTTAATCGATCACGGGTATACCCATGGCATTTTAAAGTAAAATCATGCATTCTCTCTATTTTTCGGACCTTCTTAAATGAAAACACAAATTAAAGTTTAATTCTGAGTTTTAATTTTTAAAGAAAAAACGGCTCATTCACGTTAAACGAATTTTTAGCAGATTTTCTAAATGCCTAGGCTTGAAAACTTATTAGTAATTTGAAAGTTTTGTTACTAATACCAGCTTTCTGCTGAAACAATAACAATATTCTATAGGAGAAACATTTGTTTTTATCTGTTTAATAATTTGAGAAAAATTTTAAAAACATAACATCTGGACGGACAAGGCCACAGCTGTTCCGAATAAACCTTGCAAATTTCTTCAAAACGGAAGAGGGACTTCATCCCGCACTCCTACAATGTTGTTTTCGGACACATAAAATTAAAGTCCGAATTTGAATATTTTTTCGGACTAAAAAACTTACAGTCCGTAAATAGTTTCTGAAGAACTTTAATTATAATATAAGAACTTTAATTATATATAAGGACTAACAATGTGGGCCATTGGCAAAAATCACTTATTAATTTAAACAGCTGACGTCAGTTGGAAACACCAAAGGATCTAAACTCATTTAACAATATTCAATCGATAAGAGGAGCAGTTTCCTCAGTTCCCAAGACAACAATTTTTCTTGGTTTATAAGCCGACTGTTTGCATGATGAAAACAAGCTCTTTCTAAAATTTTCGTTCGTCATAAACCATTTCCCCTTAAACTTTTCAGTTTGAAGTGAAAATAACTGATATTTTCTTCTGTCAACGCGCAGAGCCAGCCTCACAATTTTACACCAAACCAGGGTTACCGAATATTCGAAGATGTGTCTTCCATATGCTATTCATCAATAATAAAAAATTTACAAATAACAGTTCTTAAAACAGATATTTTTAGTAAGAAAGTTATTTAATGACCACTCCTAAAATAACTTATAAATATGGATACTGCTAGTTTCTGAGAACGACCGTTTTCCAAGCAAAATAAAAAGACTGGTCAGCGAAAGAGAAAAACCAATTAACGAAGAAATATAAATCACGTTCTGTTAAGATGTAATTATATGTACATATGTATGTATGTATGTTAGCTCACAGAGTTGCTGTAAACAAAAAGGATTCCTGTGAATTAATTATGAGCTTTCGCAAATACGGCTTGCATTTTTTGATGCAGCAAGAATAAAAAAGCAATTGAAAGAAAATAAAATAAACGGGTTTGTTGTCGAATATACGTTGATTTGTTATCGAAAAGTTATCAATCTTTTATCGGAAAAATATTAATTGGTTATCAAAAATTCATCGATTTTATATCTAATTGTAATCGATAACTTTTTAATAAAAAATCGATATTTTTGGATCACCTATAGATGCATGTCGGTATACTTTTCGATAATAAATAAAATAAAATAAATAAAAAAATGTTTTCGATAACAATTCGATATCTTTTCGATAACAAGTCGATATTTTCGGTAACAAGGCCGTAACTTCTCGATAGCAAATCGATATTTTTCGATAACAAATCGATCACTTTTCAATAGTAAATCGATGATAAGTCATTCCAAAATAATACTAAAATGATTCCGAAATCGTCGCTAACATAGCCCCGAAATTATTTAAAAATTACTCTGAAGTCATGCAAAGATGATTTCATAACCATATCAAAATAATTCCGAAATCATGCCAAGACCCAAGATAGTCCTGTAGTTGAAAATAAAATTTTTTTTTCACAATGAAAAGATTTTTTCGATAACATGTCGATATTTTTTCGATAAAAATCTATCACTTTTCGATAGTCAAACCGGTAACACGATTCCTCGATTCCAAGAAAAATTGTCGACAGAAAACTAATAATATATAACAATCCAATATTAAATATATAAATAAATTGTTTCGTACCTTGATGAGTAATTAAGAAAAAGGTTATAAATTAATCCCTAAATAGTCACTTACATAAAACCGAAATAATTTAAAATATCAGATTGACCCAAAATGTTTCAAAACTATCCCAAATTAGTTTCGGGGTCATGCCGAAATAGTTCCGTAGTAATCGTGCAAATAATCCCGAAATGTTTCCTAACTTATTTGCAAACTTACCTCGAAATGTTCTTAAAAAAATAGCGAAGTGATCCCAAAGTAGTTCCGGAATGATCCAAACATTACTATAAAACAGGAAATATAATACCAAAATATCACCGAACAATCAAAAAATTTTCTTGAATTTGTCTTGGAATCACAACTATTAGCAGACTCTTATATTGACCTAATGTTAAGCTTACATTACGCTAATTCTAACAGAGCAGACGAGGGATATAGCATTCCTGAAACCAATTTCAGTTGCAAAATAACATTTTAAAATCGTTCTTCGGAAATAAATCACAATACACGATTTCAGTGATAGTGAGAAAACATTTGTAAATAAAAAGTTATCACTGAGAAAGGCTTATGAATACCAGTTATTACCCGTGATAAGCCGAATTGACTTTTTTGTTTAAGAGTTGAATGCAATCTCTGGTATTTTATAAATGTCCACATATTGCGCTTTGGCCTGGACTTCTCAAGTTGTTACTAGTTGTTACGCTAAAAACGTACTAAGTCATAAAGTTCAGGGATCAAAATTGTGTGTAATACATAAACCAACACACATTTATGTTCACTTCCACACGCTGTATACTGATTTCATATCAGCATCCTCAGTATATTTTTTAAGCCATAAATTTTCGTCTACTATATTTATAGGAGCTGCGTATCTTGAGTTACCGTTGAGATTATTATGTGGTATACTCAGACTACCTAGTGGATTTTATGAAGCTCAACAAAAAAATTTTCTCTTCATTGGAAGTTCAATCACGTGGAAATTTACATTCGGTAAAATGGCGAAAGCATTTTGGTAAAGGTATAAAACGAGGATAAATCCAACGGGTTCTTAATTTTTTGTACATAAGACTATATATTAGTGTAAAAACTCACAAAAGAAAAGTCATAAGACAATTTGATGAACTTGGTTTAGAAATTAGTAAGCTGTAATCAAAATTACATCAATAATACTTCGAAATACACATAGTAAGTATCTCAAACACACATCTTGAGGGAGTTTGCCGGTATGCATGCCAGCATAAGAAAGAATTGGCTCATAAGTTGGCAAGGGAGAACTACAGAGCAAAAACGAGTTATTATTGATCTAAAGGGTATGGAATATGTGGATTCGAACTCAAATTCTAAGGTTTACCACATTAAAAAGTTGCTACAATTTACAAAGAGAAAGCAATTGAGGCTTAATATGAGTAATATTTCAGGGCACAGACTTGAGGCTTAATATGAGTAATATTTCGGGGACGACTTACTTATAAACTGGGTCTCATTATTGGCGAGAGATGTCATAAATGTGCGTTACAAGATAAAACGATTAAGCGTGTTTCGCGTTGAAGTTCTGAGAAGCAAGATTAAAGACTTTTTGCCACGATTTTCAATCATCTGTTGTCTTATAATTTTGGCTAGACATCAAAAATTGACTTTCTGAAAAGAGTTAGAAGCCTCCAGCTACTTTAGGTGACACAACTTTTAAATTTCGAAGCAGCTTAGATGTTGATTATAAGAAGGTTTCTCCAATATGTGAAGATGATGGAATTCTTTTTTGTAGCTTGGATCTAATTGGGGATTCCCTTTCGGTCATTAGGAAGGTATGATAACGCAATCAATACAATCAATCCACGTAATATTTCTGTTGACCGACCAATTAGAAATATATAACAAAATTGTCAGTTACAGTCATTGTTCATATCCCCACCTCCCCACAAATCACCACATTTTCTGAGTATATTTGTAAAAGTTAATATGATTTTTGTGCATTGATGCAAAATTTTCAATACCATCGCTACACAACCAGATTTTTGAATACTGCAGTCAATGGAGAAGTTTACACTGATACAGATGGCCGCGTTAAGATGGTACTCAATGGGTTGATAAGCGCAATTTACAACTTCCGCAATTCTATTGTCAACCTCAACTACGCAAGGCGTCTCCCATTAAAAATACGAATTGATCATAAACATATTAAACAGAAGAGGCTCTGGTAAGCTCAAGTTCCTCATGTAGTTGATGGGGCGGGATTGCCTTGAAGGTTCAACATATTCATATTAAACCGTTCCCAAGAAGGTCGATCTAGTACCTTAATGGTGCTTGTAACCAGAACGTATTCGATCTATATGCAACCATCTATCTACATTCGGTCCATCAATATCGAAAGCATTCCCGGAAAGCTGCGGAAAGTGTTATTACCGCTACAAAAACAAACGGTAAATAAGTTTTTAGGCAAAAAATAAAGCCAACACAAATACAAACCTCATGTAAGTATATTTAGTAGGCGAGTCGCTGTTGACATTAAAGTTCTTGCGAAAGCACACCGGACCCGGGGTTTCTCAGGTGGCTCGCGATTTAGAGGTACTAAGATATTTTTTTTTAATTCAGGGGAGTCTTTAGTTGTTCCATGTGCAAATTTTAAGCTAAATTTCAAAAGCCACGAATATTGATAATGATTTCTTGCCTAGAAATTGGAACAGGGAGGAGACAATAAAAACATCAAACCAAAATATATGTTTACCACATGTTACCACATCCATCCAAGACCATCAACTCTGTATCAAATTCCAGATTATTTAAAAGACTTCGATATCGGTAACGTTATTAATGCGTTTTTGCGATCTGTAGAAGTCAACGAAATAATTCGTAGAGGTCGTCAAAAGTGTCCGGTTATTTTTGCACGTGATTGTCATGACGAGGCATTTCCTACCTCGTTGTTAAACAGAATCTTGCCAAATGGAGAGAAAGTGGAGCGTGACTGGTTAGTGTGGAGTGCGAGTAGCAATGCTTTTTATTGCCTACCATATTGTCTGTTAAGCACCAATACTTTAAATCGACCTAGAATGTGTTGTCCTGGCGGATATTCGAAATTCCAGGTATGGAAGAAGCTATACGATAAACTGCCATCACACAAAAATACTCAAGATCACATTAAATGTTATATTCAATGGCGATCTTTACAAAATCTAATTCAAAAGGAGGCTACAATTGATACACTTATCAATGAACAGCTAATCACTGAAACTCAAAAGTGGAAAGAAATTGTATATAGAATTTTGGACACTATTTTATTTTTGGGTGATAGGGGCCTAGCTTTCAAAAGCGAAAGTATATATCTTGGTGAACGAAACAATGGACATTTTTTGGGCATCTAAGTTCTCATAAGTAATTATGATCCGATACTTAGAGATCTTGTAATGAAAAAACTGGTCAGAAAATCACTGATCTAATTTGCCATACTCTAGGTAAACATGAAATCCCATTAAAAGATTTTCATGCACAAGGGTATGATAACGGCGACAATATGAATAAAGCTTTCAACGGAGCACTACGTCACATTCTCGACAAAAACTCAAATGATGATTACTGGCCTTGTGCAACGCACAGTCTCAATTTATGCTGCAGAATGTTGTACGGCTGCAAGTGCTTTCTTCGGAGTTGTACAAACATGTTTTACTATTTTCAGCAGCACTCCACAACGATGGCACATTCCTTAAAATAATGTACCGAGCTCTCTTCATAGCCTTTCAGACAAAAGCCAAATTTGACTGCGCAAGCATACGGAGATGTTACCGGCATTCTCAAGTACATCAACAAGTTCGAATGTATCTTGCTGTCCTTAATTTAGTTCAAAATACTGATTAACATTAATGAAAGAAACGCGGTCCTCCAAGCTAGAGACGGCACCATAGATGTTGAGGTCCGACATTTAGATGCCTTATTAGCTGATTTCAAGTTGATCAGGAACCAATGGGAAACAGTTTTAAACGAATGCAAAACAATTGCTATTCACTCGAAAATCTCGCCAAATTTTCCGCACATTCGAAAGAGAAACGCCAAAAGACGTTCCGAAGATAATTTAAATGAGATGATTACGGATGATTCACAGTCTGATTATAAAAACAATACATTCCTGGTGATCGTTGATTCGGTAATCACTAGCATTACTGAACGATTTGCAGCTATGAGAAATTAGAGCGAGACGTTTTCATTTTTGTGGCAATTTGAAGACATGGATGAAATTACGGTTCGGGCGAGCGCAGCAAAATTTGTCGAAAAATACACGTCCGATATTTTCTCAAAGCTTAGAATGCGAAATAATTCACTTGAAACACATTTACGAAGCAAATTTTGATAAAGGTATATCACCATTGGAATAGCTAAATACCATCTAAATATGTTCAAAATCTGTATACAAATTTTCCCCAACATTTGCGTTGCTTTACGTATCTTTTGCACTATACCTGTCACTGTAGCTAGTGCAGAACGTTCCTTCAGCGTCCTTTCAAGAATCAAAAACTCTCATAGATCGTGTTCACCTCAAGAGCGAGTTTCAGAACTTGCCACGCTTTGTGTTGAATCCATTTTGGCAAGACAGTTAAATTTTTTGCAGCAAAGAAGGCAAGAAAATTCACTCTTTGATATCCGAACCTTCTATGTTGAATAATTAAAATTTAAAATCATCATTAAATTTATCAGAAATTTATTAAAATGTTACCAAATAACTAGAAAAGATTATTTGAAACAATATGTGGCTGTTAAAAGAGAATTTTATTTCTACGTTACAATAAAATAGTATAAATAGTAAATATTCTGTATTAATTTTATTTTCAGCTCTTAGTCCAAAAATCATTTAGTTGAAGTGGCAAACATTTTTTGATGTAGTCCATCAATAATTATTCATGAATGAGACGCCATTAATTCAAATTAATCAAATGTATTAGTGGATTTTTATAGGGGGCCCATAAATTGTTTAGTCCCGAGCCCAGATTTTCTCTCTACGGCCCTGGCCAAGATTTAAACGATGTACTTTTTAAAACCAACTGACACAGCAAATTTCAAACCGCCCCAAAATCTATATATATATAAAACTAAAAAGTGTGCGTTAGTCTTGCCGAAGGTCACAAAAAGGTTTAACTGATTCCGATGATTATTTTTGTATCATTCTTTATCGTTCACGTATGGTTTAAGAAAAAAAATTTAGAAGCATGTACTCCATTTAAAAAAAATTAAATTTGCTCTATCCTCGGAATTATTTAAAGCAGGTATCTAATATTTGATATACAGACTCAATATATGTATATCAAAAAAGTAAGTGGGAACAGGAATTGGAATGGAAGTGTGAATGGAAGTGTGAATGGGAGTGGTAATGGGAGTTGGGGCGAGAGTGGGAGAGAGAGCTAGAGCGGGAGTGCAATCGGGAGTAGTAGAGGGAGGGGAGGGGTAGTTGGAGTGGTATATAGAAGGGGTTCGGGAGGGAGATTAATGGAGTAAGATATTGAAAATAATAAGAAGAAAAATGGAAGATATAGTAGAAGAGTATGGGGAGAGAGTGAAGACTAGAGATGGAAAGAGAAAGGGAGTTGAAGTGAGAGCGTTATTGGGTACGGGAGTTGGATTGGAATTGAGAGTGGGATAAATGGTACAAGAAATGGAGAAAATTAAGTAGAACAAGTAAGGACGAGGTTATCTTCAGCTGTGCCGAAGATTTGATACTTTTCACGAATGGGACTGAACAATAATATTATCCCATTCGTAATATCCAACTAACGGGCCTTATAAAATACGAAATATATAGTGAACAAATGTATATACCTAAGCGACTTTTAAGATAAATATAAAATAAAGAATAGGTAGGTAGTTTGTGTGGATGCAAAGTTTCACGTTTTTTGTGGTCTGTATGAAATATCTATAACAATGAATCACTTATCTTAACAATATATAACATCAACGTAAGTATTTGATAAAATTTGAAGCTTATAGCCGTTAAAAAGGGGGCAAAAGTGACAGTTTATATGGGTATACAGCCCATATGTATACCACCGATCACTATGAATTTTTCAGATAACAATATATGCTATGTACGAAAGCATGGGTCAGAAATTATGAAAAGTTTCTTATCTGAAAAATCGGTTGTATGAGATATATACCATATACACTAGCGATCTACACAATTTCTTCAGTCTACAATGAATGCTCATACGTAAGCATTTGGTGAATTTGAAACCTCTAGATGTTATAATGAGGCAGAAATTGCGGAAAGTTTCTGAAAAATCGATTGTGGGAAATATAAGCTATATACGACCGATCTCATCAATTTTTTCAGACAACGATATGTGCAATATGCAAAAATCATACGGTGAAGTTTGTATATTCAATCTGATAAATTGAGGAAGATGTGACAAAAATCTCTTTTTCTGAAAAATCCGTTATATGAAGGATATACCTATGCTATAGTGGTCCGATCCAGTCGGTTTCCGAAAAGTGTTTAGTCGGACACTAAATATACCCGCTTAACAAATTTTATCAAGATATCTAAAAAATTGAGGAATTAGTTTGTATACAATCAAACACATGGACTGACGCACAGACGGACATGGCTAAATCAACTCAGCTCTTCATCCTGATATTTCGGTATAATTATTTAACTTTCATTTCATTTTCATGAAAGGTATAAAAGTGGAAGATGAAGTAGAAGCTTGAAGCGAGGATTCCCTTTTAGAAATAGGTAAACCAATTTTCTGATAGAACAAAGTCTTCCGGATACGCTATGTATTTAATAAATTAAAACAGGAAATTCATTTTTAAAGATGCATTCATGAATCAAAACAAATAAAGGGCACTTCCAGGTCAATAATATAAATAAAAAAACAATTTAAATAAAATAAAATATATTTATAATCGACGAGTTTTCGGTCTTTTATAGAAAAGTTATCCACTTACCAATGAAAAGTTATCGATATGTCATCAAAATGTTTTTGAATTGTTAAAAAATTTCTTATCAAAGTGTTATCGAAAATGTATCGAGGTTTTTTTATCAAAAATGTATCGATTTGAACTATATTTGTTTTTGGTTAAGTTACCTCTGTTATGGTTTAACTTGAACCCCTGGGCGAACTCTTAATAACTCTAAAATAAAAGTTTTCTAGACGTTTGCCTGTATATTTGTATATCGATCTGTACGAATATATGGTACTGGCGTTGGTTTTTTTATTTTCTATTTTATTAGCGTTATTCGTTTTTGTGTTTATTCCACTCCTAGGACCTCATCTTCTATAACGAAACGAACGTTCGCTTCGCCTCAGAGACGAATCGCTAGTGTATTTCCACAATGTTAAACGATGGCAACGTATCATTTGACAAATGCTGTCGCCTTCCTGTTCGATATAAAGTAAGGAACGTAAGAGCCGACCAAAAATAACAGATAATACCATTGGTATACGAAATCGTTTGGAGGCGAATCGTTCGTCCGAGCTATCGATCGCAATACAGAATGAATCCCTCATACCGCTTTTTTTATATCTGATGGGTAAAATTTTCTTCTCTATTATCATGGTAGAAAAATTTCACAAAAATTAGTTTCCACTCAATTCTTGCTAACGCGTCTGTAATACGTCATTTTCAAACGCAGTTTAAGTTTTGAAATAAACTAAAATTTATAAATTGTTTGTTTAAAAACGGCAAAGAGATGGTGAGTGCCAATTCTCTTAGCAACGGTGGTGCTTACAGACGCCGTTCAAAATTACATGACCAATGACGTATTATAACATGAGATAATCACCTTTTTTCCTGGGCTCTCACATCGATGCCAAAGAAGTGACTTTTAAAAGCATTTGTACGTTACATAAATATGTATAGTTTCAAGGTCAAAAAAAAGGTGTTCCAAATTAGCTTTAAGAAATGTTTTCCTGATAAAGGGTATGTTGTTTTCTTCTCTGCAAAAATATGTGCCAATTAAAGAGACCAAGACTGTTAGGAAAATTTCGTTTACCGGCAGTTGCTAGTTGATATTATTTACTTTTAGATTGATGTTTCTTATATACTTTGATCGCCTACAATTAAATTTCTATTTCATATTTATATGTTCTTACTAATAAAAATAAATCAACGAAGCAACCAGATGACTATGCCTTTTGGCATTGTAATGCGGCTATTGTGGGTATTTGTTTTGTTTCTCTCGTAATTATTCGTCCAGCCCAACAGCAATAAAAATATCAAACAAATGTACACATTAACAGTTACGTATATATATGTCTTTGAAAATAGTTATTATAGCAAAAAAGACTGTCACAAAAGCTTTAAAGCCTCAAAGTCGTTTTAAAGTTATTATCTTCCGAACACTACGACACTTAATCATTCGCTAATTTCGCATTCACTATTGTGAGTCGGCCATTAATTTCAACTCACTTTAATTTGCTATTTTATGCTTTTAGCTCAACATAGGCATTCGCTTACTTTAATATAATTAACTAACATACATTTTATGAATGTTGCCACTAAATATACAAATTCATTATTGTAAGCGCAATTATTGTTGGTGAAACGGCTTTGTGAAAAATGTTTACTATAAATGACTCGGCGCAGCTTGAGTAAATGAAAATTGTACAAAGAATTACTCTCAATATTACGCAAACGAATTTGTTTAAGGAAAGGAAAACAACAAAGAGTACAAACAAATATGTATGGCAAATACATTCAAGAGCTCAATACAGCAACAACAAAGATTCGAAATATTTTTCGTTGATTAATGAATCCATGGGTAATTGTTAAATTGCCTTAGGAAAGACGCCCGCTCGAAACTCTAATAAAATAGAAATCTGACACCCAAACGCACTGGTTTTATACAAACTCTTATAACAAAGAAAAACATAAATATTAAGATACGTTTTATTTCAGTTTTGTTACAATTTGCGTTGAAAATGGTTATTTATTGCTACTAACAATATACAGCTTACTGCTAGAAATTGAGGAAATGCTTTAAGCTTTAGTGAAGAAATTTTAGGAAAAAAACTTGAGAACCAGTGAAGAAAAACCTTGCTTGATCTTAAGTAATGGCTGGGGTGTAAGTCTACCTCAACAATAACGTGATAAATGTGTTATAAGCATTTTTCAAATTAAAAATCAAGTCTAAAAATTTATGGTCTTGTAGATTTTTAAAGTGTAAAAAATGTTTTGGAAAAAACGGCGGTGCCACGCCCATTTCAAAATTATGAACTTTTAAATTTCTTGTAATAATGTTGCTTTACAAATAAAAACCCCTTGGTATAAAAAACCAACTTAAAAAAAATACTAATATATTTTCCAACGGCTCTTTAAAAATGTTTCGTTTATTTAACTCCAACACATTCCAATGCTTTTCAATGTTAGTCGCATTGCCGTGACGTGAGGAATAAAATGACTGCCTGAGGCATCCATCCATGTAAGAGAGTCTCAGATGGTGGTTAACTCAGAGGAAGGCCTTTAATTGCCTACAACCTTGCGAGGGGTTAATAACCCTTAACGGTTAGTATACTTTCTCCTGACCTTAACCATCCTGTGCTTAGATGGGTTACCCGGGTACCCGGGTACCTTTTGCATATTCAAAAGCCATTTTTAAATAATCTACAAATAGAAATGAGTTAAAATTTGTGTGGCATCGTATGCGAATAAATTTTCTACAAAAAAGAGAGACAATTTTATGGAATATACTTTCATAAAGATGTTTTTTAATAACTTAGGTTTTATTACTAAAATTAGTTTTTTATTACTAGTTCTCATGCTGGGATACCCAGGTATCACTAGTAGTGCGAACTAAGAAGAAAAATTATTCATGAACAGGACTGTTAAAGTAATTAGGGAATTTCCACACCAACACCACCCTAACCAAAGGTGTCAAAGTACCCGTGCCGATGGATGCATAGGCGCAGGTGGTTTATTGAATTGCTAGTTCGAAAGGTCCTTCCGATGCCCAGTGCCATACCTACGCATGCCAGCTCTGCGGACGAGTGATCAACCTTTTCGGCCCACGCATGGACCAAAAATTTAACAGTAATAAAAATACGAAACAAACACAAGCCATCTAAAAGAACAAACGGCAGAAAAGACAATGACTTTTAACAACGATACTCAAAGCGGACCTTACAGTGACAGTGATAGTGGACAGGTGAAAGTGACGGAGACATAAACCACAACAACGACAAGCACCCTAATTAACACAAACCTTTAAGTGCTCCATTGCGAGTGTAAAGGAGTCCGGAGGAGGAGACGCTTCTCGACTTAGTCAGAAAGCGATCATAAGTGCTAGCAGCAGTAGTAACCAAGACTAATGGACTGGTGAACGATGTTGAACCAATCAACTCATTTCACTGCAAAGCCCTTTTTAAAAGAAGATTTCCTTCACGGTATTATATGTATAATCGCATGTATGTTATATCACTTGGAAAGCCAATAGGCCTAATTGGATAGGTGTAGCCAAACATTGGGATATAAGGGTACCCCTACATAATCATCATTTTAATAAATGTATAAGTTTAATAATGTTTGCTCTTTTTTTTAATATTTTATTTGTCACAAGTTGTATGGAAACAGCGATTGCAGCTTTGTAGGTTACAAAAAGTTACTCATACGACTGTCGCTCCTATACATCTTTGCGCAAATAACTGCAATACATTTAAAAAAATTCTGTAAATCGCGTATTTTGCGCATTAAAAAACAACAATAAAATATGTGTTAATATAACTATAATTAAAAATATGAACAATAAATACTCACTTATTGAATGACACAACAACCTTACCTGTTGATGGTTTTGCCCTCGTTCGTGACCTACAGGCATGCACACGTATATTCATACAAGGTAATTATTACCTACAAAAATTAAAATGAAAGAACAAAAGTTCTCGCTTACACGAAGTTTCCTAATTAACTGCCAACATAATAAGGCTGGACATGAGTGGGTTTCGTCGTAATGGATAAAAAAACGTAGAAA
>JARSSU010036764.1:0-33590 GCA_029619165.1 Eurosta solidaginis
TTATGGTGGAGGCTCACTTCCGCGGCTGACGGAGAATTACTAGTCTGACGCAAAGAAGTATTACGCTGTTATCGCCATCGTCTCGATCACGGACGCACTTCTTATTGTACGTCGAGGGTATTATGACAGACCTCCAACGACAACTGAGATAAGTATTTAACACTCAAAGAAATTCTGATAAGCCATCATTACGGTATTCACAGGAACGACGGATTCAAATGTTATGCTGGTTTGGCACTAGGTGATCGACGTCCTCCGAACTCCTGGCCGAAATACATCAGCGATAGGCGGAAACAAACTCAACCCATTTCGTACGCACTATTGGCTGAACGACTCACACACAAGTACAGCTGCGTCCTTGCTGGAATATCACGAGACAGATAACGCCAAATGTAGCTCCAAATAGCACAAACCAACAATGATGGAAGTTACACAACCGACGCTGCTGTAGTCGATGCGCTATGCCTATTTCACAAGCTGCTGCTTCAAACAATGGCAATTTAACGGAATAAATCGGACAAGCTGACGAAGCAAGTTAAAGACCTGACAACAAAGGTACACAATTAGTACGGAGGATGGTTTCGGCGTCGGCAAAACCTAAACAATACCACAAGTAACGCTCAGCTCAGAACGAAGCAGGCAACCAGCATTGTGCTTCTATCATAGTAGGTTTGGAGTGCGCGCAAACAGGTGCACGCAACCATGTACATATGAAAAGAACAGGGAAACGCACGCAGCCACCAGTAGATTCGGCGACGTCTGGTGGTTAAAATCTACCCCGCCGTTTATTTATATTACACCGCAACTCGGGAACGAAGCACCTCGTCGATACTGGCGCAGATATTTCTGTAATCTCACCCACTACACAAAGACAACTTTCACCAAAAGCACTTCAACTTAAAGCTGCGAAACGGCCACCAAATCGAAACGTTTGGCGAAAAACCAATTTTGCTCGACTTTGGCTTTCACATCCGATCCGGTGGTATTTTGCATTGCCAATGTCCATACCCAATCATCGGCGCCGATTGATCCATGAAACATGGGCTAATGGTGGATCTGAAGCGCGCGTGTATCATCGATCGAAGCTCCGGTTCACGTAGCACAGGTCGTTCGCTACAGCACCTATCACAACACTACGGCGCTCAGCGGTACAGCAGGTTTACAAGCATCCTCAAAAGCTTTTCTGAACTGTTAGGTAGCCCGTCCAACCTCACGGCAACAAACATTCAGTCAAACACGACCATTACAACCACTGGCCCTCATGCGTACAACGCAGTACGGCAATTATGCCCTGAAAGACTTAAAGTTGCTAGGACGAATTCGGTTACTGGTCGAACTCGGTTGCCAGACCGTCTAACAGCCCATGGCCAGCCTTTACACATGGCCAGGGAGAAATCAGGGGATGGAGACCGTGCGGTGGATACGCAGACTGAATGAGCGAACGGTTCCGATCGGTATCCGACTTCATACTTCATGACTACTCCACAATTTTAGCAAAGAAAAATATTTTTTCCACAATCGACCTCAAGCGCGCATTCCACCATATTCCGGTAGCAGAGATATCCAAAAAACAGCCATAATCACCCTGTTTGGACTGTACGAGTTCGTAAGCATGCCATTCGGATTCGGCAACGCAGCCAAACGTTCCAACGCTTCATTAATGAGGCACTAGCAGGTCTCGACTTCGTATACGCATACATAGACGATCTGCTAGTGGCATCAACAGGAGAGCAGCACACGAAAAAACATCTGCGAGCAGTATTCCACCGGCTGAGCAATACGGCCTATGTGTTAACGCCGACAAAATGCGTATTGGGTGCAGCCACGGTGAATTTTTTGGGGTATCGTCTATCAGCGGCCGGGTCAACACCACTACCGGATAGAGTTAAGACCTGTTTATTTCCCGAAGCCAAATACCATTTTGGAGTTACGAAGGTTTATGGAGCTGTGATTTTTATAGACGCCACATGAAAAATGCCGCCACGGTTCAAGCTCCACTCAACGAATTTTTAAAGATTCAAAGAAAAACGACCGAAGGCCAGTGCCTGGACAGCAGAAGCAGAGTCTGCTTTCGTTTCCATAAAGGACCATCTCGCGAAGGCCACTTTACTTGCACACCCATGCCCATCAGCCGAAATTCGGATCACATGTGACGCCTCCAGCACAGCGCTCGGGAGCAGTAAGCGAGCAAAACAGCAACAGCACTTGGCACCTTTAGGATTCTTTTCAAAGAACTGTCACCGGCACAAAAGAATTATAGTACGTACGACAGGGAATTGACCTGCGGTATACGAGGCAATAAAGAATTTTCGCCATTGGGTAGAAGGTCGCGAATTTGTTGTCAGGACCGACCACAAGCCCCGTATTTACGCTTTTAAACAACAATCTGACAAATCATCGCCTCGACAAATCAGGCAGCTCAGTTTTATCAGCCAATTCACCACCAATTTTCAATACATTTCCGGTATTAACATAATGTAGCGGATAACGTTCTCATGGATTGAAACTATGCACCTCCCATTGGCAATTGACCATGACGACTGTCTCGAGCCCAAACAACACATGAGGAGCTACAAAGACTGTTGGTTCACACGACACATCGCTCAAGTTTCATTCACTGACATTCGGCCATAGTCAACAAGTAGTACATTGCGATATTTCTACCAATAACATGAGACCATTCGTGTCATCAGAACTTCGTCGTAAGTTTTCGACGCACTGCATAATCTAGCACACCCAGTGGGAGAGCCACAGTCAAAATAGTCACGCAGTGATACGTATGGCCGTCCATGAACAAAGACATCACCCGATGGGCTCGCCTCTGCCTCCCTTGCCAACGTGCAAAAGTCAATCGCCATGTACACGCTTCGCCAACCTTTTTCGACAGTCCCGATGAAAGATTTGAGCATGTACATTTGGATTTAGTCGGGCCTTTGCCAGAGTCACAAGGATATAGGTACTGTCTCACGATGATTGACCGATTTACTAAATGGCCGGAGCTGTCCCCATAAAGGACATCACAGCACGATACAGTCGCAAGTGCTTCTATTCTAATTGGATCGCACGCTTTGGATGCCCTAAGCTTATGACAACCGACCAGGGTACGCAGTTCGAAAGTGCATTATTCACGGCCCTGTCGAGATTAGTGGAGGCAAACGAATTCGAACCACGGCGTATCATCCAGCCTCTAATGGATTGGTTGAAAGATGGCATCGTACCCTCAAGGCGTCCATTATGTGCCACCAAATTCCCCAGTGGACCCGAGCGTTGCCAACAGTCTTGCTGGGATTGAGAACGTGCTACAAGAACGATTTAAAAAGCATCACCAGCCGAATATTTATACGGAACGACACTCAAGGTTCCTGGTGAATTCTTCACGAACGCAGAAGCCCCAGTAGACTCACAGAATTTCATCAACGATTCCCGCAAACATATGAGAACTATTCGGCCAGCTCCCACCACACACCATTGCCGACAGAAAACGTTCTGCTTTGAGGACTTATCTACATGCACCCACGTTTTTTATAAGATTCGATGTAACCAAGCGTTCCCTGGATGACCCCTATACAGGCCCACATAAAATAATCAAAATGGTAGATGAGCGAGTCTACACTGTCGACGTGAATGGCAAGCACTCCAACATTAGCATCGAACGTCTCAAGCCAGCTCATGTAGCAAGTGATGAATTTTTTGGAGAACTACCTCACCGACGTGTTTTCATCAATTCAAACATGCCTCAACAACCGTCGCTTTCAACAAGTTTACCACTACAACAAAATTCTACAGTAATACCATCACTTAGGGGGGAGTAATGTGGGGACACACATAGCACACAGCATCTGGCAACACCATTCTATGTGGCAGTTCTTCTTCGTTTCTGCTTCCTCTTGTCATTCGCTGGCGGTTGCAAGTTCGAATTGCAACCGGAGACAGATTCATTGAATCGCTACCAACTGAACTAAGCTGACGCTTCTATACAACATTAATAAGATTTCAATATTTAATAATTTCACACTTTGTAACTTAATATATAAACTATCCACATAATAAATATACGTTCATTTGATACAAAAGTAAAATTGGCTAAGTGGTTAACAACCACAATGGTTTAGGTCGGCAGACAAGCTACCAACAACACAACTCATATGGTAAATTTCTCTGCAATTTTCACATTGCACCGAAGTTTGGGCGCGATCCACTCTATGGCCACAAAACCAAGGCATAATATTGCAATTAATAAACTATGATAAACATAGAAAAACTAAGAGAGTCAATGTCTCTATCACAATTTTAGATTGTAGTTTTTATTGATAAGCGACACTTAACAAAAGCACAAATTTAAGAAAACATTAGAGCGCAGCAAAAACACGTCTGTTCGCGTACATCACTCAACCTTGCCCGAGTTCCCATTATTTTGATTTCGAGAAAAACCCTGAACCACTTATCGGACATCATTATATGGCGGTTGTAGCCCTGTTTGCCTAAAACGTGAGAGAGATGGGTCCACTTCCATTGGGACCGGACGATGTCGTATTTATTCATTCGGGACCCTACTGTATTGTGGTGAATATTGGTATAAATTGGAGACCTGAGGTAAAAGATTCGTCCCTTCCGATCGAATTCATCATAGAAATTTTTGTCAACATCGCTCGGTTAGCCTCAAGTTTCTGGCCCAATGCCAGTACAGAAGGCAGATCCGAGGGTTGCGACGAGAAAGAATATCGCACAATGGCATATTAAGACCAGAAATGAACACACGAAGGCATCTTCCCCGATATGTTTTACTAGCGACTCATAGTCACCGTGAGTCATTTTAGTTTATTGATTATATCTCATCATAGAACTTAGCTACCGATAATGACCTTTGGCTCAACATTGAGAGCTCTTGTTCATTCAAATACACTGTACTGTGTTAAAAGAAGACATAACCATATCACCAGACTCCACACTTTATTCCTTATAATGCCTACAGCCTGATAGTGTCTTGAGCTTCCTGCATAATTCTCAAAAACTTTATAGGCCGTATATGCGGCCTGCCTCCAGGAACGTACCTATCTTGATCTCCGCTAAATTCCGGCATTGTCCTAAGAAGGTCAGTAATTCGTCACAGGTACGCCAGGTCCAATTGCAACAGTTTCGTATTCCACCACTCGAGCAGTGGTTTCCATTCTCGCCAAACTACTGGCCAATTCGCCCACACTTGTCTGAAGCTCACGCTTTGCCTGTTCGGTCGCCGCGTGAACCACAACATTCAAAAGGGCCTGCAGTTGAGCTTGGTCTATTTTAAGACTAACACTTAACAACCGTCTTTCAAAACAAACGCCTTCTCTTAGAGCAAAACTTTGCAAAAACTTCCAACACTTTATTTATTTACTAGCCTTTACCCGTGGCCCCGTCCGCAAGGAGAAAATGAAATATATGGCTATTCACGGTAGCCTGCTTATCAAGTTATCTATTTAAAATTTTTTTACTCTCTAATGCATTTTATTTTTGTAATTGGGTAAAAAAATAACTAATGAGCTGATAACCAGATAGGATCCCCAAATGAACCCGAAATTATCCAGAAAAATCCACGAAATGACCCCGACACTATCGCGGACGGATACCGAAAACTCTCCAGAAATGCCCGGAAGGGGCTCCAAAATTTCCCGGAATAGTCTTAAAAAAACCCGAAATGACGATACGATTCTAGACTTATCCAGAGAACCACACAGAAATGATACCTGCGGGGTACCAAAATGATCCCGAAATAGTCCCGAAAAAGTTCGGAAATGACCCTGACGGGCTCCCGGACGGATCTCAAAAACCATCCAGAAAATATCCACGAGGGATCCCTAAATTATCCCGACATAGTCCAGAAAAAAGGTCCGAATGACCGGAAGGTCCAAAATGATCCCGAAATAGTCCGAAGTGACCCCGATGGGATCCCGCACTGATCCAGAATGATCTCGGAAGGGTCCAAAAAATATCCCGAACAAAAAAATCCGAAATTCTCCTACGGCATCCCGGACGGATCCCAGAAAATGATCTCGAAAGTGTCCCCAAATGGTCACCAAAATGGTCCCGAAATGACCCTGATGGATCCGGCAAACCATCAGAAATGATGCCGGAAGGCTACCAAATGATCCCGAAATAATACAGAAATATCAGGAAATGACCCCTAAAGGGTCCCAAATGATCCCGAAAATGTCCCGAAAAAGTCCAAAATTACCCTGATGGGTTCCGTACAGATCCCGAAATCCATCCAGAATGATGCCGGAAGGGTCCCCAAATGATCCCCTATAGTCCCGAAAAAGTCCCGAAATGACCCCGACGGGATCCCGGACGGATCCCGAAAACCATCCAGAAATTATCCCGAAATAGTCCAGAAGAAGTCCCGAAATGGCTCTGACGGGATCTCGAACGGAGCCCTAAATGCCTGACGAGATCCCGGACAGATCCGAAATCCATCCAGAAATGATCTTGGATGGTTCCCAAAATGATCTCGGAAAAGCATAGAAATTACCTGACGGATCCGGACGAATCCTGAAAACCATCTAAATGATCCGAAAAATTCCTGAAATGACCTTGACGGAATCCCGTACGGAACCGAAAACCATCCAGAAATGATGCCGAAAGGCTCCCCAAATGATCCGTATTAGTCTCTTGAAAATTCCCGAAATACCCCAACGGATCTCGAACGGATAACGAAAACCATCTAGAAAAGATGCCGGAAGGTACCCAAATGATCCCGAAATAGTGCCGAAGTGACCCCGACGGATCCGGACGGATCCCGAAAACTATACAGAAATGATGCCGGAAATGTCCCCAAATGATCCCCTAATAATCCCGAATAACCCCGACGGGATCCAGACGATCCCGAAAACCATCCAGAAATGATGCCGAAAGGGTCCCCAAATGATCCCGTAATAGTCGAGAAAAAGTCCCGAAGTGACCCCCACGGGATCCCGCACGGATTCCGAAAACCATCCAGAAATGATGCCATGACGCTACTCAAAGCTTGGTGCACTGCTTTCCTACAACCCCTAGAAAAATTAGCAGTTAGGAAACAGACAAAACTAATTAGCGTACTTTTGGTACTTTTCTTGTTTATTCATTAAAAATACTACATTATGTCACATAGTCTTTATCAATTCAACAGCACAAATTAAGCTGTGCAAATATATAAACAACTCAATGGAAATTTTATTTTGAAAAACAGCCAAATATTTGATTTGCGCCCATTTCCTGACAATCTAAAGAAGTTCTACTTAAATAGTTAGTTAGAGCTGCAACGACTCATACACAACGACATATAAAATTGAAACACCTTAAAGTCGTTTAACAATATATTACTGTTTTTGTCTTTATTAAAATAATCAAGTAAGGACGGGACTGTCTTCGGCTGTGCCGAAGACTTCATACCTTTCATGAATGGGGCTGAACAATAATCTTGTCCCATTCGTTATCTCCAAATAATGCGCTGTATAAGATAAGAAATATAAAGCAAATAGGATGTACATACCTAAACGATTTTTAAGATAAACAAGCAAGGAAGACTAAGTTCGGGTGTAACCGAACATTACATACTCAGCTGAGAGCTTTGGAGACAAAACAAGGGAAAATGACCACTTAGCAAAATGAACCCAGGATAACCCTGGAATGTGTTTGTATGGGGTTTCAAATGGAAGGTATTAAAAAATATTTTAAGAGGGAGTGAGCAATAGTTCTATAGGGATATCGCCATAAAGGTGAACCAGGCCTGATTCTAGAATTCGTTTGTACGATATGGGTATCAAATTAAAGGTATTAATGAGGGTTTTAAAAGGGAGTGGCCCTTAGTTGTATATGTGAACGCGTTTTCGAGATATCGACCAATAATTGGACCAGGGTGACCCAGAACATCATCTGTCGAAAAAAACCAATCCAATGACCATGTTTCATCCCTTGTTTCGTATTTGGTATAGAATTATGGCATTTTTTTATTTTTCGAAATTTTCGATATCGAAAAAGTGGGCGTGGTCACAGCAGGATTTCGCCCATTTTTAATACCAAGATAAAATGAGTTGAGATAAGTACGTGAACTAAGTTTATTAAAGATATATCGATTTTTGCTCAAGTTATCGTGTTAGCAGCCGAGCGGAAGGACAGACGGTCGACTGTGTATAAAAACTGAGCGTGGTTTCAACCGATTTCGCCCATTTTCACGGAAAACAGTTATCGTCATAGAATCTATGTCCCTACCAAATGTCACAGGGATTGGTAACTTTTTGTTTGACTTATGACGTTAAAAGTATCCTAGACGAATTAAATGAAAAAGGACGGAGCCACGCCCATTTTGAAATTTTCTTTTATTTTTGTATTTTGTTGCACCATATCATTACTGGAGTTGAATGTTGACATAATTTACTTATATACTGTAAAGATATTCAATTTTTTGTTAAAATTTGACTTAAACAAAAAAATTTTTTTTTAAGTGGGCGTGTTCCTCATTCGATTTTGCTAATTTTACTAATTTTCTATTTTCCGTCATAAGATCAACGCACCTACCAAGTTTCATCGCTTAAGCCGTCTTTGGTAATGAATTATCGCACTTTTTCGGTTTTTCGAAATTTTCGATATCGAAAAAGTGGGCGTGGTTGTAGTCCGATTTCGTTCATTTTAAACAACGATCTGAGATGAGCGCCCAAGAACCTACGTACCAAATTCCATCAAGATACCTCAAAATTTACTCAAGTTATCTTGTTAACGGACAGACGGACAGAGAGACAGACAGACAGACGGACGAAGGGACGGACATGGCTCAATCAATTTTTTTTTCGATAATGATGATTTTGATATATGGAAGTCTATATCTATCTCGATTCCTTTATACCTGTACAACCAACCGTTATCCAAGCAAAGTTAATATACTCTGAGAGCTCTGCTCAACTGAGTATAAAAATGGCAAAAGACCCCCTTATTTGAACGATCGGTTGTATGGGATATATATTATATATAGCTCCGATCGAAATGATTTTTACAGGAAATCTTCTATGATATATTAGAATAAATATCACCGAGTTTCACGTTTATACTTTCTAAATTAAGGGAGAAATGGCCAAAAATCTTTCTATCGGAACGATCGGTTGTATGGGATATATACTATATATAGCTTCAATCAGAGTGATTTTTCAGGATATCTTCTATGATATATTAGAATAAATATCACCAAGTTTAACGTTTTTATATTGGAAACTAGCAGACCCGGCAGACGTTGTTCTGCCCTAAATTTGGTCTATCTGCATACATTTTTAAAAAGCTTTTTCCGTCTAACTCTGCCCTACCCCTCTACACTTCTTCCTAATATTTTTATTCACTCCTCGCTCAGTCTTTTTCGCTTCATCTATCTCCATCTTCGTCTCATTCTATCTCTTTCTCAGTCTCCTTCTCTCTTTTCTCTTCTCCCAATTTTTTCTCATTCTTCTTCATCTCTTATTGCCAGTCCCAGAGGGTGGTATGTATTTTGTTCCAGACTCATTCCGAGTCTCAGTCCCAGTCCCACTCCGAGTCTCAGTCTCAGTCGCAGTCCTAGTCCTAATCCCAGTCCGTCTCTGGTATACTGTTCCGGAAAAAGCATCGTAAATACAAATATATGCAAATTTATATACGAAATTCCATTCAAATCGAATATAACGTATGTAATTAGGTATGTGGGTATTATTAATTCTTGTCTTTATTTCGGCTTCGCATGCATATTTACCAGTTTTGCCAGGTTGATGCGACTAAATCGAATATCACAATGAACTTTAGAGCTCTCAGCAACAGCTTTCATTTGATATCCATAATACACACACATTCTAGGGGTACCCGGGTCCATGTTTAGTCACTCAGCGGTGTAAAACTTACTCTGTATTATAGCACACATCACAGCTTCAATTTGATACCCATAATATAAAAACACATTCTAGGTGTATCCGGGTCCATGTCTTGGCCTATATCTCGAGACCCTAGTCACCAATAGGTATGAAAACTACCCTGTACTAAAGCACTCATCAACAGCTTCAATTTGATACCCACAATGTAAAAACATTGTCTAGGCGTTCACGGGCCCACGTTTGGCCTATATCTCCAGACCCTAGTTATCCAGGGATATGAAAATTATCCTCTACTAAATCACTCATCAACAGCTTTCATTTGTTATCCATATTGTATAAACACATTCTAGGGGTACCCAGGTCTACGTTTTGGCCTATATCTCAAGACCCTAGTCACCCAGGGGTATGAAAATTATCCTGTACTATAGCACTCATCAACAGCTTTCATTTGATATCCATATTGTATAAACACATTCCAGGGGTACCCGGGTCCGTGTTTTGATCTCAAGCCCCTAGGCACGTAGCGAAAAAAAGGGTAGACGTTGGCCGATTCTCAGACCTACCCAATATGCTCACAAAATTTCATGAGAATCGGTTCAGCCGTTTCGGAGGAGTTAAGCCTCTAACACCGTGACACAAGAATTTTATATATTAGATTAAGGGAAAAATGGCTAAAAATCTTTCTATCTGAACGATCGGTTGTATGGGATATATATTATATATAGCTCCGATAGAAGCGATTTTTTCATGAAATCTTCTATGATATATTAGAATAAATATTACCAAGTTTAACGTTTTTATATTGGAAATTAAGGGAGAAATTGCCAAAAATCTTTCTATCTGAACGATCGGTTGTATGGGATATATTCTATATATAGCTCCGATAAAATTGATTTTTTTTCAGAAAATCTTCTATGATATATTAAGATATATATCACCGAGTTTCACGTTTATACTTTCTAAATTGCGCCAGGAATGACCAAAATCGCCTTATATGAACGATCGGTTGTATGGGAGATATATGTTATAGTAGTAATATAATACAAAAATACATCTTTGTCCATTATTTCCTTGAGATATTTCAAAATTTGAGGGACTAGTTTGCGTTCAAACAGACAGACGGACGGACGGACAGACGGACATGGCTATATCTTCTATATTTCTCAACGTTACAAACATCGGACCAAAGTTAATATACCATTTCATGTTCATGAAAGGTATAATAAATAAAGTAAGCCTAACTAAATCAAATATTCGAATTTAGAACAAGTAAGGAAGGCTAAGTTCGTGTGTAACCGAACATTATATACTCAGCTGAGAGCTATGGAGACAAAATAAGGGAAAATCACCATGCAGGAAAATGAACCTAGGGTAACCCTGGAATGTGTTTGTATGACATGTGTATCAAATGGAAGGTATTAAAGAGTATTTTAAGAGGGAGTGAGCAATAGTTCTATAGGTGGACGCCATTTAGGGATATCGCCATAAGGGTGGACCAGGGGGTGACTCTAGAATATTTTTGTACGATATGGGTATCAAATTTAAGGTATTAATGAGGGGTTTAAAAGGGAGTGGGTCTTAGTTGTATATGTGAAGGCGTTTTCGAAATATCTACCAAAATGTGGACCAGGGTGACCCAGAACATCGTCTGTCGGATACCGCTAATTTATTTATATATGTAATACCACGAACAGTATTCCTGCGAAGATTCCAAGGGCTTTTGATTTCGCCCTGCAGAACTTTTTCATTTTCTTCTACTTAATATGGTAGGTGTCACACCCATTTTAGAAAGTTTTTTTTTAAGTTATATTTTGCGTAAAAAACCCAATCCAATTACCATGTTTCATCCCTTTTTTCGTATTTGTTATAGAACTATGGCTTTTTTTTCATTTTTCGTAATTTTCTATATCGAAAAAGTGGGCGTGGTCATAGTCAGATTTCGCTCATTTTTATACCAAGATAAAGTAAGTTCAGATAAGTACGTGAACTAAGTTTAGTAAAGATATGTCGATTTTTGCTCAAGTTATCGTGTTAACGGCCGAGCAGGAGGACAGACCGTCGACTATGTATAAAAGCAGGTCGTGGCTTCAACCGATTTCGCCCATTTTCACAGAAAAGAGTTATCGCCATAGAAGCGACACCCTTACAAAATTCATTAGGATTAGTAAATTTTTGTTCGACTTATGGCATTAAAAGTATCCTAGACAAATTAAATGAAAAAGGGCGGAGCCACGCCCATTTTAAAATTTTCTTTTATTTTTGTATTTTGTTACACCATCGCAGTACTGGAGTTGAATGTTGACATAATTTACTTATATACTGTAAAGATATTAAATTTTTTGTTAAAATTTGACTTTCAAAAATTTCTTTTTTAAGTGGGCGTGGTCGTTCTCCGATTTTGCTAATTTTTATTGTGCATACATATAGTAATAGGAGTAACGTTCCTGCCAAATTTCATCATGATATCTTCAACGACTGCCAAATTACAGCTTGCAAAACTTTTAAATTATTTTCTTTTAAAAGTGGGCGGTGCCATGCCCATTGTCCAAAATTTTACTAATTTTCTATTCTGCGTCATAAGTTCAACCTACCACCTACCAAGTTTCATCGCTTTATCCGGCTTTGGTAATAAGTTATCTCACTTTTACGGTTTTTCAAAATTTTCGATATCGAAAAAGTGGGCGTGGTTATCCGATATCGTTCATTTTAAATAGCGATCTGAGATGAGTGTCCAGGAACATACATACCAAACTTCATCAAGATACCTCAAAAGTTACTAAAGTTATCGTGTTAACGGACAGACGGACGGACGGACATGGCTCGATCAAATTTTTTTTTCGATACTGATGATTTTGATATATGGAAGTCTATATCTATCTCGATTCCTTTATACATGTACAACCAACCGTTATCCAATCAAAGTTAATAAAAATCTGTGAGCTATGCTCAACTGAGTATAAAAAGCTAATACAATGCAGGGGCGTAGCGACGGGGGGAGGGTTTTGGGGGTTTAAACCCCGCCCCTTGCCTCCGGATCATTTGATTTTTTAGGTCGTTACAATTCAAATATTTGATGTTTTTATGTATATGTTAATAAATGTCTTTATAATTCTGCACGTATTTACTTTGTTGGTGATATTATATTTTTAATATGCAAGCATATGTATGCACGAAGTGAACGCTTATATATTTTAATCATATTCTGTTTCATAATAATTCTGCAATTTATTAAATATACAAATGTACATGTTAATTAAACGGTTTTATTTTTACTATAATTTCACATAGAAGATTCCTTGTAAATTTGCCTCACGACCATCTACATACATATCAGAGAACAGCAAAAATCAAACAAAACAACGTTCGGCAACAACGGCAACATGATCGTGTTCAATGATCCAACTTGCTTAAACGAACATAATCGACATTGATTTAAAATAAACCAACTTATTGCATGCGTGAATATTCACCCCTATTCTGCATTTCGATTACGTTCCCGTTCTACATTCATTGGTGACGTTTGTCGTATCGCTGTAGTCGTATCCCTAACGTAACCCTATACGATTCATTGTTATCGATTAATGGTGCCTTAACCTAAAAATCGTGAAAATTTCATAAAAATGAAGAAAACGCAAAAAATTACAAACATATTCCACAAAAAATAAGTATCCTAGTCATAACGTATCCAAAACAATGAATAAAATCTACAAAAAGTTATTAAATTCACCAACTCAAATAGTTTTAGGTTATGGCGAAAAACCAAAAACCAATTGGTTGGCTACGATACGGTTACGACCTTAGCGTTACGATATGGCACCAATAATCGATTACATTGATTCCCATAAGGTTGGTCGAATCAGCTGTTATAAGGTTACTGATACGGTTACCGATAACGCACCAATGTCTGCAGCTTTAGGTATTCTGCATTACGACGGAATCGTAACGAGAAGAGGAAGAGCAAATGATTTTTCGAAATCAGCTGTTAGTACGGAATGTGTGAACATTGGAATAAAATAAATTAAAGAAAATTTTTAAAAAACACTTAAAAACGTTTATATTTTATTATCCACGCCATTTTGAACAAAAAAAGCAATAGAATATATTGCCGCAGTGTTATAATTTTTTGAGTGAAGTGCTTTCATAATTGTAAGTGTGTTTTTGTCGTTCTTTTGGCCAATTCCCTGCCGTGACCACCAAGTTTTGTTAAAACGGATTCCTGCAGAAATATAGTTGACATTTTCTGAATTTTATGGATGCTAATTTCATTGCACCTGCCTAAAATACTTTATGAAGATTAATTTATTCTTTCCGCAAGGATTGTTTACGTTTTCGCTTCACCTTCCTCTACTCCGGCAGCTTGCTTTGGCATATAAATGGACGCAACGAACAGACACAAATTATAGCTATCTATTATAATGGAATCAATAGCCGCGGCATTATTTATGGAGTTGGAAAGCAACGCATACGAAAATTGCCAGGCGAGAATGGAAAGGCAAATATTGCGAGATTTGTGTAATCCATTTGAGATGAGTGACGAATTGTAAGAAATTGAACTTAAAAGTGGTAAAGTTTAATGACTTATTTTCTTATTTAGGTTCAAAAAAACTTTCTACTTAATAAGGATGCTTTCAAGTATGTGTTAGATACTTTTGCGGGGCAAATGCGTCCAAGGACTTCTACATCGACGTTGTTTTTGACCAGGAAACATATTAAAAACAGTCATCATCAAGCCTTTTACGTTTCTTAACAAGTTTTACTTACATTTTTGTTAAAATTCTGTTATAAATCAATAAAAAATGAAAAGAAAATATTTTTCCGCCAACAAATTTGCAACTTAGAAAAATGGCACTACGATCGAAATGCAGAATACACAAAATCGAACGATTCGAAGTTGGATCGAAAGAGATTGGTACACAGAATACCAAAATTGACAAATCGAAAATATTCCAATCCAAGTCGAAATGCAGAATAGGGCTGATTATTATAATGTAATATCTACATTTTTTTCATGTCAAAAACACATTTCAAAAATGTAAAATTCTAATTATTTGATAAATAAAAAATAATGTGTTTTCCACATTTTAAAATGTAAAAAACACATTAGTGTTTTTTCCGTGTAGATATGACTTTTTTAAATAAAACGAACGAAAGATATTGTTCAACTCTTAGGCTGATTAAAAACTATTTGAGAAACACGATGAGTGAAAATTGGTTGAATGGCTGTGCATCACTAAGCATACACCGTGATCAAATTGTTACCGTTGATGAAGTTTTAGAGGAAATGGCAAAGAAAAGCCGACGCATACGCTTGAGTTTTTATTGTAACCTTTTCCATATCATATTTTAAATACACGTACTTTAATATTAAAGCTAAAGACAACATTTTTTTTTATTTATTTAACTGAAAAAAAAACACGTGAAATTTCTAACAATGTGATTAGGGTTCAGTTGGACTTATATATGACTACCAATAGAAATTTGACGCGTCCAACGCTTTCATTTAATTGTCTGATCAACGCCCTAAATTGATGAGGAGTATGATGACCTACCTAAATATTTTCTAGCTTTTAATATTATTATTACTTCATGTAAGTATTGCTTTCAATAAAACCGCTTAACTTAAACATTTTTTTTTAATTATTTCATTTTCAAGTTTTTAGTTTTTATTTAATTGCCTATTATTTCTCATTCTATTTATTTCTTATAGTGACTCATTATTACAAGGAGTCTTTCCTGACAATTTGTTGCAATCTAAGTCCTCAATACATAATCCTTCCAAAGACTTTACTAGACTCTGCGCCACGTATGCTTGTCCCTCCTCTAACTCCAAAATAGTTTCATGTCACTTCTACCGGACTGTATGTAATACATATTTGTTTCAAATATGAGCCAAATAGGACATCATAGGCCGCTTTCTATTCATGTATGTATTATGCGTTCCAAATATGGACCAAATCGGACCACAGATACGATTTGTTTGAATATCTCGATCTAGAGGCGATTTTTTTCATAGGTCACTTTCTATTCTTGTATGTATTATGTGTTCTAAATATGAGCCAAATCGGACCACAAATAGGTTTTTTGTGAATATCTCGATCCTTGCGCCACCTATCGGCGATTTTTTCCATAGGTCGTTTTCTATTCTTGTATGTATTATGTGTTCCAAATATGAGCCAAATCGGACCGCACATACGATTTTTGTGAATATCTCGATCCTTGCGCCACCTAGCGGCGATTTTTTCCGTAGGTCGTTTTCTATTCTTGTATGTATTATGTGTTCCAAATACGAGCCAAATCAGACAACAAATACGTTTTTTGTACATATATCAGTCCTTGCGCCACCTAGCCGCGATTTTTTCCATAGGTCGCTTTTTATTCTTGTATGTATTATGTGTTCCAAATATGAGCCAAATCGGACCACAAGTACGATTTTTGTGAATATCTCGATCCTTGCGCCACCTAGCGGTGATTTTGTCCATAGGTCGCTTTCTATTCTTGTATGTATTATGTGTTCCAAATATGAGCCAAATCGGACCACAAGTACGATTTTTGTGAATATCTCGATCCTTGCGCCACCTAGCGGTGATTTTTTCCTTATTATTGCATTGTCATCGGGTTTTGAACTATATTCCAAGTTTGAAGCTTGTAGCTTATCGGGAAGTTACTTAAATTTAAATTACAAAATTCGTTCACAACGGCGGTGCAGCCGTGCGGCCGGCCTGTCAAGCCAAGCTAAATAAAACCGTTTAAAAATACAAACATATACATCTAATTAGTGTTTAATTATTAAAAATACAAACAGATAAAGCTAGTTAGTATTTATTCATTAAAAATGCAAACACTATATCACATAGCCTTTCTCAATTCAATAGCACAATTAAACTGTGCAAATATATAAACATATCAAATTTTCGTTTGAAAACAGCCAAATATTTGCTTTTTGTCCATTTCCTGAATCTAGAAGTTTCTACTTATTTTTTATTCACACAATCCACTAATGTATAAATAGCAACTACATAACGTATCTTAATTTACTCAATATTTAACAAGCGTCTCAAAAAGTTATAATTTAAAATGTGTTTACGAAATTATATTGTTCTCATGTTGGTCGCGCTTAGCTTCCCTTTCACCTACACGAATACGGAATTTCGCTCTGGAGGGGGCAGTTCTAGCAGTTCTGTGAATACAAAGGATAAATCACATGTGGTGGCAATATTTCAAGGCGAAAACTATATTTGTGTTGGATCACTGATCACTTGGGAATTCGTGGTTACAGCTTTAAAATGCGTGAGGGGAAGAGATCCGAAAAAGCTCACAGTTAATGCTGGTGAAAACCGTAAACTTGCAAAGAGGCAACAGCAAGTTCGCTATGCGGTTTGTACTAAGTATGAAGAAATCAAGGAAGTGGGCGCTATAGATATAGGTATAATTAAAGTGTCCCCCCGCTTTAACCGAGATGCTACAGTAGGAACAATAGAACTTTGCAAAACTAATTTAACTCCGCGCATGGTAATGCAAGTTAGTGAATGGTATTCACGAATTGCATTTAGTGATACTATCCGTACTACTGCCGTAACTATAGCAAAAACAGATCCCTTTTCGTGGTCATTTCTATTGGGTAAGGGAAAGTTTTGATGGTCAACGAAGGGAAATAGATTCTGGAGCACCGGGCGTTGTGAAGGGAGCTCTTTGTGCTGTGGCAGGATCTTATTTCTATTCTTCGTCAAAGTTATATACAGATTTATCTCATCGAAGTTCTGCTCTAAAATATATAAAAGAAAACACGGGTTACCCATATAAATTATAAATCAAATGCTGTCATAAAAGTATGTAATACTTCTAAATAAATAGGACAGAGAGGGTAAACTCGCATACATCAGAGTGCTGATATATATCTGTTACTTAAATTATAATTTTTTATTGTAAAACTTAAACTGCTACAATCAAAATAATTCGTGAAATATAAACGCATTGCGCACATATTGTTGTAGCAATATCGGAGTATTACATACATATATGACTGCTGAGTGGAACGTCGCCCTATCTCGCCTGAAAGCCCCATTAAAGAATTTTTTGTATAAGCGCCCCAGCTCACGTCGAAACATTTTAAATTTATGCAGAGGTAGCGCGTTTTCGAAATGGTGGCTGAGATAGCGTAAAATTCCACTCAGCATTCGTAATGACAATATTTTTATGGTATTATTTAGAAAGAAATATTGATGATTGCGATTCAATAAAAAGTATTGGTTATATTCATTGAAAATATGATAAATAAAGTTTTTACTGTCTTTATTGACTTCAACCAAACTCATAAATTAATTTCTATTTCACCGATTATGAGTTGACAAAAAATTAATACTCTTCCCTTAAAACTCATTGGCAACGGACTGGTACAAATTTCAGAAATGTGTATCAGGAAGAATTGGGCAGCCAAAAGAGGTTAGCACCGTTGAGGAACTGGAGCAGTGCAACAACTCTGAGAAGATTCAAAGGGAAATTAAAGCCACCATGGTGGAGTAAGGAGTTGATTCTTCTTAGAAGGCAAGTAAAAAGAGATTCTTAAGTTGAAAGAAGTTGCTGAAAACAAGGAGTACTGGGACGAATATAGAGATCTGTTGTGGATATATAAACGTGAAATCAACAGGTCGAAGAGGGTTTCATGGAAATATTTCTGTGCGGACATAAAATAAGGAAGAGGAGTTAATCTTGTCAGCACAAAATTCTTACAACAAAGGTAAGTCAATCGATACTGCATTGCATAGGGTGGTCATTATATATATAGAAAGCCTGGATAACCAAGAATATGCTCTAGATTTTTTTCTGGAGCTTTGAACAATATCTCGAAACGAGTAAACATGGACAGTCTCAACTCAATTAAAGTTCATCCCGCCTTTACAAAATGGATCGGCTCGATGTTAAGGTGCAGAGTGGTCACGTCGCAATGGCGCCTAAGCAACAAAATCTGTAAACTGAGTAAAACCGCAAGGTGGGGTTTTAGGGGCGTACACAGTATTGGTGACGCTAGTCTAATCTAATCTATAACTCTCTCTAATCTATGGCTTATGACTCAAAAAAAAACAGCCGTTTACAGCTGTTTCTCGCAATTTCTTTTTTGAGTCATAAGCCACCTTTTCATAGACCGGGTCACATATATTATAAATGGGAAAGTTTGGATGTTTGTCCAGATGTTTTTCTTTGTGACGCAATCACGCAAGAACGGCTGGACGGATGTGGATGAAATTGGGCACACATATAGCCAATAGGTTAGGTTAGGTTTGTAGCTTCCCTGCTAGTGGAAGCTCACTTGGACAACATGAAGGTGCGTTGTGATACCACATATAATAAACTAAAATAATGGTGACATTGATATAACTACTTAGAGAATCGTTGGGTAGCAACGATAAAGTTCCGAATGATCCTGATATCAACCTTGGATAGGTCCTCGGGAGATTCAAGTGAGTCGCGACCGAAATACTTTCGCCTAGTTCTGGCAAAAGCTGGGCAATCAAGCATAAAGTGATTTGGTGATTCCACTTCATCATCCTCCATACAGCTGCAGGAGGATGGAGTTTCCAATATATTGAGACCTACCGCATGGATACCCATGGGACAGTGCCCTGTCAAAACCCCAATGACCATTGATAGGTGAGCCTTAGTGAACCCAATTATTTCAGCAGACCTCCTGCCATCCACTTTCGGCCAGAAAGATCTTGCTACCCTGCAAGACGTAATGTCCGCCCAACATTTGCTGAGCTGACTCGAGGCCCAGCTATGGAAGAGTAATCCACAGGTGGCTAGCAGAATCCCGAAATCCCTACAGCTATCTTCATCCTGTTCAGTTGTACCGATTCGAGCTAAGAGATCCGCTTGACAGTTACCCGGAATATCATATGGCCCGGGACCCAGATAATCTTAATTGTAAAATAATTCGATGCGATCGCAAGTGAGGTCAGGCACTCCCAGACCACCCTCGATCGCACTGTAGCTGAAGACATTTATAGCCGCTTGGCTATCAGAGTAGATGTTAAATTCCCTAACCGTAGTAGCGCTGGATAGCATTTCATCCACCGCATCCTTAATCGCAGCAACTTCCGCTTGGAATACTCTGCAGTGATCAGCCAAATTAAACTTGCGGCTTACATTTAGCTCTTGACAAAAGACCCCCCGCCAACCTTTCCGTCCAACTTCGACCCATCCGTGAACAAGTTAACCGGTCCCATGCCCCAGATAATTCCTCTTCCCCACTCCTCCCTCGGGGAATGACTGGGGTGAAGGCTGCATAGGGAGCGGTTATCGGCTTGCAACAGTCCGTCCTGTCCGGGATAAAGTCGAAACTAGTAAGAAGGCTAGAGTGTCCGAAATCAGAAAGCATATAACCCATATCACGAAGCCTGACCAACGACCGGGCCGCGGCTGCCTTTCCCGCAATATCTACTGGATGTATATTAGGGCGGGTTGATTTAAAAATCGCTCATTGCTCTGTGAAAATCGTATTATAGGGATCAAAGTAAGAAACTTTGCCGAAGGAACCATACCTCTAAAACGAATTCTGATGCCCCCCCCCCTTTGGGTCGAACTTTTAAGTAGAGGCAATTTCAATTCTACCTGCTGTGTCTTGTGGTGGCTTAAAAAAAACAACACAAGCAATTTTACGATCTGCAATTGTGTCACAGTGATACCATAATTTTTTAAAACGGTTGAATAAAAAACCCACACAACTATGTTTACGACATGCACAGTGATGCCTTGGTTTTAAAAGGGGGTTGTAAAAACGCTAATTTCTAATAATTTTTTTAATTTCTTTTTCTATTACTAAGATAAATTCGTTTTTTCATTTACATATGTTCTGACTAAATAAATTTCTAAAGAGAAAAATAAACTCCAAAAAGAAAAAACATAGGCATTTCAAAGTGGGATTTTTCAAAATTTGCCCCTACGACCCAAAGGGGGGGACATCAAAATTCGTTTTAGAGGTATGTTTCCTTCGGCAAAGTTTCTTATTTTGATACCTAGAATATGATTTTCACAGAGCAATGGGCGATTTTTTTGCCTCCCCACAAATCGACCCGGCCTAATGTATATTCAGCATGACATTCAGCGTACTTCCGAAACTTTTTCAGGGCTATATCGGGTTCCGTCAAAAACATTTCGTAACTTTTTTGTTAGTATAACGGGATAATTTGAGGATACTTCAGGGATAATTTCTGGATGGCTTTCGGGAAATGTGGATCCCGTCATTATCATTTTGGGACCCCTCCCGGATAATTTCTGGATGGTTTTCGTAGTCCCGTCGGGGTAAGTTCGGGACTATTTCGAGATCATTTGGAGACCCTTCCGGCATTATTTCGGGATGTTTTTCTGGATCTATACGGAATCCCGTCAGCGTACTTTCGGAACTTTTTCAGGGCTATATCGGGTTCCGTCAAAAAAATTTCGGGACTTTTTTGGGAGTATTTTGGGTTCATTTGAGAATACTTCAGGGATAATTTCTGGATGGTTTTCGGGATCCCTCCAGGATCCCGTCAGGATCCTTTTTGGATCCCTCCGGGGTAACTTCTGGATAATTTTCGGGATCTGTCCGGGATCCCGTGTGAGCTATTTCGGGACTTTTCTCGGGATTATTTTGGGATCATTTTGGGACCCTTCCGGGATAATTTCTGTATTATTTTCGGGATCTGTCCGGGATCCCGTAGGATTTTTTTCGTGACTTTTTCCGGACTATTTCGAGATCATTTGCAGACACTGGATCCCGACAGGGTCATTTCGGGACTTTTTCGGAAACATTTTGGGACCCCTTCTGATTAATTTCTGAATGATTTTCGGGATTTGTACGGGATCCTGTCGGCATCATTTCGTTACTATTTTCGTATCATTTTAGTACCCTTCCGGTATCATTTTAGGTATCTTCGCAACCGGTAGTTCAGCGTGCCTTTTTGCTTATCAGCTCATTTAGTTCTTTTTTTACTCTATTACAGAGATAAAATATATTAGACAAAAATATTTTTTAAACAGATAACTTGATAAGCAGGCTAATGTGAATAGCACATATATTTTATTTCCTCCTTGCGGACGGGGCAGCGGGTAAAGGCTAGTATATATATCTGTATATATAAAAGAAAGTCGTGTTAGTTACACTACGCATAACTCAAGAACGGATGAACCGATTTGGCTGAAAATTTGTGGAGAGGTAGCTTAGAACTAGGAACGGACATACTTTTTATCCCGTTCTGGATAGGGCCTTGAGATCAAAACGTGGACCTGGGTAATCCTGGGATGTGTTTGTACAATGGGTATCAAATGGAAGCTGTTTATGAGTACTTTGATATTGGGTATTTTTCGTACCCTGGGTGACTAGGGTCTCGAGATATAGGCCAAAACGTGGACCCGGGCACCCCTAGAATGTGTTTATACAATATGGATATCAAATGAAAGCTGTTGATGAGTACTTTAATACAGGGTAATTCTCATACCTATTGGTGACTAGGATCTCGGGATATAGGCCAAAACGTGGACCTGGGCACCCCTAGAATGTGTTTATACAATATGGATATCAAATGAAAGCTGTTGATGAGTGCTTTAGTACAGGGTAGTTTCCATACCTATTGGTGACTAGGGTCTCGAGATATAGGCAAAAACGTGGATCAGGGTAACAATAGGGTGTGTTTTTACATGATGGGTATTAAATTGAAGCTGTTCATGTATGCTTTACTACAGATATTACAGATTTTTTATACCGCTGGGTGACTAGGGTCTCGAGATATAGGCAAAAACGTGGACCCGGATACCCCAAGAATGTGCGTGTAATATGGATATCAAATAAAAGTTGTTGCTGAGAGCTTTAAAGTAATTTCCATCGTGATATTCGATTTAGTCGCATCAACCTGGCAAAACTCCATTATCTCGTTGCAGCCAAAATACGCACCCTCCTCAGCGTGGCTAAAACCAAGGAAAAAAAACGCAAGGAAAGCTAGACGTCGAAAAGCTTCAATCACAACAGACTGCCAATGATTTCGCAACTCGACTCTCACACCTGCTCTCTGAGAGCACAACTCATCCTGAAGCAATACAGGAGCAGTGGGAACATATCTCCAAAGCACTTCGTACTGCCGCCGAGGAAAAAATTGGTTACAGGCGGCCACGAAAAAATAACTGGTACGATGAAGAATGCCGCGTTGCAATCGAAAGAAAAGACGCGAGACGCCTTTTCAGGAAGAAAAAAGCAGAAGCAGAAAGGCGTGAGTGCGAGGAGCTTGAGCTGCTAGCCACCAGGAATAACGCCCGAAAATTCTACCAAAAAATACGGCGACAGACGGAAGGTTTTAGTACCGGGGCAAACTCCTGTAGGAATGAAAACGGCGACCTTGTAACTGATGTCCAGAGAGTGCTTAGATTATGGAGGGATCCTAAATGGAGGCAGCAATTCACCGCGCAGAGATGAAGAACCCGATCCCGCAATCGATGATGATGGAATATATGTCCCCCCGCCCGATTATGATGAAGTTAGAATAGCAATAACAAGATTGAAAAACAACAAGGCTGTGGGCGCTGATGGATTGCCTGCGGAGCTATTCAAGTTCGGCGGCGAAGAGTTGGTAAGGCGCATGCAGCAGCTTCTTAGCAAAATATGGGCGGACGAAAGCATGCCCGACGGTTGGAATCTAAATGTCCTTTGCCCAGTCCACAAGAAGGGTGATACTGCAAAATGCACCAACTATCGTGGAATCAGCCTTCTTAATATCGCATATAAGGCCCTTTCAAGTGTATTGTGCGAAAGATTGAAGCCCACCGTGGACCGGCTGATTGGACCTTATCAGTGCGGCTTCAGACCTGGTAAATCTACCATCGACCAGATTTTCACAATGCGCCAAATCTTGGAAAAAACCCGTGAAAAGAGTATCGACACACATCACCTCTTCGTCGACTCTAAAGCCGCCTTCGATAGTACGAAAAGGAGCTGCCTATATGCCGCTATGTCTGAATTTGGTTTCCCCGCAAAACTTATACGGCTGTGCAAAATGACGTTGAGCAACACCATCAGCTCAGTCAGAATTGGAAAGGACCTCTCCGAGCCGTTCGAAACTAAACGAGGTTTCAGACAGGGTGACCCCCTATCGTGCGATTTCTTTAATTTGATGCTGGAGAAAATTATACTAGCTGCAGAACCTAACCGCACTGGAACAATATACTATAAAAGCGTGCAATTACTGGCATATGCTGATGACATTGTTATCATCGGCCTAAACACTCGCGCTGTTAGTTCGCTTACTCCAAACTGGAAAAAGAAGCGGTAAAGATGGGTTTGACGGTGAATGAGGACAAAACGAAGTACCTGCTGTCATCGAGCAAAGAGTCAGCGCATATCCGCCTTGGCAACCACGCTACTGTTGGCAGCCATAATTTCAAAATAGTAAAAGACTTCGCTTACTTGGGAACCAGCATCAACACTAGCAACAACATCAGCACTGAAATCCAGCGAAGAATCAATCTTGCCAATAAATGCTACTTTGGACTAGGCAGGCAATTGAAAAGTAAAGTCCTCTCTCGGCGAACGAAAATCATACTCTACAAGTCACTTATCGTACCCGTCCTGCTATATGGGGCAGAAGCATGGACCATGACAACAGCAGATGAAGCGGCTTTGGGAGTGTTCGAGAGAACCAACGCGTTGGCGATGGCGAGTACCGAAGAAGATTTAATGATGAGCTGTACGAGCTATACGCAGACATCGACATAGTCCAGCGAATTAAAACGCAGCGGCTGCGCTGGCTAGGCCATGTTATGCGAATGAAAGATGATGCTCCGGCCAAGAAAGTGTTTCTATCGGAACCCGCCTATCGAAGCAGAAGTAGAGGGCGGCCCCCACTCCGTTGGAAGGACCAGGTGGAAAACGATTTAAACTCCCTTGGTGTGACCAATTGGCGCCAGACGGCGTTTAGACGGTTAAGCGCCAATTAAGTAAGTAAGTAACCTGGCAAAACTGATAAATAAGCATGCGAAGCCGAAATAAAGGCATGAATTAATAATACTCACATAACTATATATGTACATGTGTACGTCCTATTCGGTTTGCCTGAAATTTGGTGTATTAGTTTGCCTGTATTAATATTTACGATCTTTTTTTCCGGGACTCAGACCAGAGACGGACTGGGACTGGGATTAGGACTAGGACTGGGGCTGAGACTCGGAGTGGGACTGGGACTCGGAATAGGACTCGGAATAGGACTGGAGCAAAATACATACCACCCTCTGGGACTTCTACAAAGTACTAAGGCAAAAATATAAATAAATAAATAAATATATAAATTTACAAAAAAAGTGTATTTAACAAAATGTGATTGAATTTAACAGTACTCACATAAAGAACCAGACTAAAATGTCAAAAATAAAATACATCTTAACCCTTTCAGAAAATTTTTTAATTTTAAATTTGTGAAAGATAGCTTTAATATTTAAATAAAAACTATTGTAACGAATTTCAGGGAACTCCGCTTATTTGCAACCTTCTGCTAACGTTCGAATCACTAAACTGTTGAATAAATGTAGGATAATATTAGCGGCGAGTTTGTAGGATAATATTAGCGGCAGCGACTGTATGGTCATATGTAGGCGACATCTTTGTGTCGCGCTTTGCTATCAATATCTGGCAACATTTGCATACGTGCCAATAATATCAGCACTGGTTGACCACTTGCGCAACCCTTTCGCGTCGCCGCAAAGCCAACAGAACATTTGAATAGTTAGTTTTTTACAAGATCCGCTACCATTAACATCGAAAAGTAAAACGCTCCACTACCGCGCCAGTTTTCTGTGTCTGTGTGTTTTTTATAACTAATATAATTACTTACATATGTTACTGTGAATAATCTAAACTTTACTTTAATACACAATGTAATTTAAACTAAACTAAAAACTGAAATTAAACTTACCTATGTTATTATTTAACTCAAAAGTGTTAAACTTTAATTGAAACACGGAGAAACAGGGGTAGAAAAGGTAAGCGTCCCCACATAAATAACTCCAATATTTGATAATGCAAAATGGTCTTTATTAAACTACTTTCAAAATAACACTTCTATTGCTCGACAGATAACGTGCTTAAATCAAACTGACTTTCGTGCCTCAACTGTTGCTGCTTTTATAGTGTTTGGTTGCCTCGTTGACATATTTCTAGGCAGTTCTATTCTAGAATTTACTAGTTAGTTAGCAGCTATAAAATTACCAACTATAACTACGTTTATGCGTGTGTATATGTGAGTGTTACTTGCACAAATTATTGCCTACTTTTGAGCGCATGATATATGCATGTGCTTGTTGGTTTTCTTTCCGCTGCGTGTACGTACATATTTGCAGACATAATGATTGATTCGTTTATGTAGATACACGTGACTGCCTGCTTTATTGTTATTGTGGCTTCATTTACTCAGCATCAGACCAGTGATGTGAGTATCACTTACGCTCCGATTCTAGTGTGGTAACAACATTCTTCACCACGGTAACGAAATCATGCGGCAACTTTTACACCCTTTTGGTATTCTACCTGCGAAATTAGCCGGATAATTTTTTACCCACAAAAGTAGGTGGTTACATCGAAATAACCACACAACAGCTGTTGTTTAGAAAAAGGCAAAACTGAAAAATAAAGAATAGTAAGCTCAAATAAGTAAAGATAATAGTAAAAAAGTGTTGCCTCTTGCTATACATATTTGTTTACATTATGTACTTTCACAAAATAAATTACAATATACCTATGTAGAAACTTATCATGCATAATATGCATACACACATCATCCCGTTTATTCGTTAACCTCGTATCTACAAGTGAGACATTTTCGATAAAGCGAACACGGATGCCACACCATGTTTTCATTTGGGACCAAAATTCATCGAAAAAAAACCAAATTTTTGTTTTATTTTAGTATAAAATAAAAAATTTTAGAATGTTTCCATATAAAATTTTACTAAACATATTGCAGACTTTCCTTTAATTCAAGCTGAACAAACAAAGATATGTTCATGCAACCAAAAACGGTTCTATATTTTGACATAGGATAAGTCTATGTCTTTCACCAACCAAACGTTGTGAACCTAGTTTTGGTCACAAAGCTTTTGGTTCTAGCATTATGTTGTTGATTGCAATGAAATAAAATGTATATTGCAGTTAGGTTTTAGTAAGAAAATGTACAAAATTTGCGTTCTGGTGTTGCCGAACTATGTATGTGGAAAACTCGGTAAATCATAAATGAAACTAGGCGATTTTGTTAGTACTATTTTTATAGATGCTTCCTTTTTCCTTAACGTTTAAACTTCATATCAGAGCCTAGATTCAGTAAGTGTGAGTTTTGATCCCAGGCCTCAGGGGTTCTGCTAGCACGTATAGGAATAATTTTGTACAAAACATTTGTTCCGAAATCAAATCTTTTTTGCATTTGCTTCTTTCTGTCTTCGAGTTAAAATATTTCTTGTGCCAAGATACTTAATTTTCAATTACTTTGCGTGGCTTAACACCACAATAGTCCGAGAAGTAATTTTTATTTTCATATATTTTACATAGTGTTTTATAACCGATCGAAATATCTAGCCGTAATTAATATTATAAAACAATACTTTTTTTTTGATTAGTCGGTTATTTCATCAACAATTAACGACAATGTGTTTGCCAACATTTTTCTTTTTATAGCCTGGCATAAATTATATCCTAGGTGAAGTATTATTATACTCAGTTGAGCAGAGCTCACAGAGTATATTAAGTTTGATTGGATAACGGTTGGTTGTACATATATAAAGGAATCGAGATAGATATAGACTTCCATATATCAAAATAATCAGGATCGAAAAAAATTTGATTGAGCCATGTCCGTCCGTCCGTCCGTTAACACGATAACTTGAGTAAATTTTGAGGTATCTTGATGAAATTTGGTATGTAGATTCCTGAACACTCATCTCAGATCGCTATTTAAAATGAACGATATGGGACTATAACCACGCCCACTTTTTCGATATCGAAAATTTCGAAAAACCGAAAAAGTGCGATAATTCATTACAAAAGACAGCTAAAGCGACGAAACTTGGTAGATGAGGTGAACTTATGACGCAGAATAGAAAATTAGTAAAATTTTGGACAATGGGCGTGGCACCGCCCACTTTTAAAAGAGGGTAATTTAAAAGTTTTGCAAGCTGTAATTTGGCAGTCGTTGAAGATATCATGATGAAATTTGGCAGGAACGTTACTCCTATTACTATATGTCTGCCTAATAAAAATTAGCAAAATCGGAGAAGGACCACGCCCACTTTTAAAAAAATTTTTTTTAAAGTAAAATTTTAACAAAAAATTTAATATCTTTACAGTATATAAGTAAATTATGTCAACATTCAACTCCAGTAATGATGTGGTGCAACAAAATACAAAAATAGAATAAAATTTCAAAATGGGCGTGGCTCGCCCTTTTTCATTTAATTTGTCTAGGATACTTTTAACGCCATAAGTCGAACAAAAATTACCAATCCTTTTGAAATTTGGTGGGGATATAGATTTTATGACGTTAACTGTTTTCTGTGAAAATGGGCGAAATCGGTTGATGCACGCCCAGTTTTTATACACAGTCGTCCGTCTGTCCTTCCGCATGGCCGTTAACACGATAACTTGAGCAAAAATCGCCATATCTTTAATGACCTTAGTTCACGTGCTTACGTGAACTCACTTTATCTTGGTATGAAAACTGAACGAAATCGACTATGACCACGCCCACTTTTCGATATCGAAAATTACGAAAAACGAAAAAATGCCATAATTCTATACCAAATACGAAAAAAGGGATGAAACATGGTAGATATTGGATTGTTTATTGACGCGAAATTTAATTTAGAAAAAACTATTTGGTTTTTTTTATTTTCCCAATATATTTCGATCACCTCGGAGATCTTCATCAGGGGGCTACAACAATAATAAACAATTCAGCTTAATTGTAATAACTAACAATAATAACTAAATAAACCATCCTATGTATATAATGGCATTCATATTTATATACATACATACATTTAAATTTTACTTTGCTAATCTGCGTCCGTTCGGTTCGCCATGTAGCTTGAACTAATTTTCCACGATTCTAGCAAGTGTCTGTAGATATGTGAGCAGCCGTCGGTATCTATTTTATAGTTAAGTCTCTTGTTTATGGTGTGTTTGTTATGTGGAGCATTTCTAAAGTGAGCGTTTTTTGTAATTTTGCTCTGTTGAAGTATGCTCACTGCTTCGAAATCTGGTTGATGGCCGCTCTCTGCACAGTGGGCGCAAGTGCAGTTTTTTGCGTGTTACTAGCTGCTCTGCATTTTATATCAGATCGGTGGCCTGATATCCTCGTTTTCAATTTATTCTTAGTTGTACCTACATACTCTTGTTACATTTATCGTTTCATTTCCAGCGCATGTATTTTGTATACAATGTTGTTTTTGTCTAATAATGCTACTTTACTTTTCATGTGTTGTAGAAAATATTCGTCGTATAGGCTGGTTATGTGCAATTTTGATGTTTTCCTTGTCATATATGTCGGAACCTTTTAATCTGTCGGAGAAGCCTGGTATATATAACATCGATTTGTACTTTGTAGTTGTTTTTTCTCCGTTTTTGGGTATTTTATTCACTGTAAGCTTTTATCATCCTCCGTATAATTCCATGAGGAAGTCATTCATTTTTAGTATATTTGCAATTTTTCTTTTGTTTTCAGGGTGGAACACTGCATCACTCGTGTCCAACACCTTCCCAATAAAGTTTTGGCTGTATTTATAATCATGCTTCTCGGATGTTTGGATTTGTAGCTCATTATCCGTCCTGATGGATGTGGGCTTTGGTACCATCTACTTTTATTGGTTACCTCTCTTACATACGAGACAATCCAAGAAGGGTAATCTGTTTTCAGTCTCTAGCTCCATGGTAAATGTATATCTTTATGATATGTGTTTAGGGTTTTCATTGTTTTCTCTAGTTCGTCCTCCCTTATTATTGCAAACACATCATCTACGTACTTACTAGTAGTCTCGTGTTTGTCAATTTCTTCAATATTTCTTCCATGATGATGTCGGCTACTATCGGTGATGCCGGAGATCCCATTGGAAGCCCTCTTAACTGCGTATAAATAATTTCTTCATACTTAAAATATCTATTCTCTGTGATACAAAAGGTCAATATTTCCATAAAGAGCTTTTTTGGCATATCTGTGTATTGTTTATGTCATCCCACTTTGTCATTATAGTCCCTATAGCTAAATCCGTTGGTACACTTGGAAACAATGACACTACATCAAACGGACACCAGACGTTCATCATCACATATACAGGAGTTGTTTATCTTATTTTTGAACTCTATTGCACTTTTTACATTAAATTTTGATTCGGAAGTCAGATTTTTTAAAACGTTGGTCAAGTATTTACACAAATTATAGGACGGAGAATAATCATTGAAACAAATTGGTCTTAAAGGTATATATCTTTGTGTACTTTGGCGCACCATATATTCGTGGTGGTAGAGCGGTATGGGTTGTCATTTGTGATCTTTCTCTTTTTGTAATGATACCTAGTTTCTCTAATTTATCTACTATTGATTGTTTTTTGTTTGTAAACGCAACGTTGGTCTTGTCGTAATATTTCTATATGTTGACAGATCGGATAATATATTATTCATCTTTACTATGTAGTCACTTTTTTCCATTGCAACAGTCACGTTACCCTTATCTGCATTTAAAATAAACTATATTTTTGTTTTGGTTTAGAATTTTCGGGTTCGCCCCACTGTATCGTTAATGGCTATATCAGCTGTGTTCGTTTTATGTTTTGTTACTGTTTCTTTATCAGCAACGATAGTTTTGTTCTCGCAGACTCTTGATCCTCTTTATTTTTCACGCTCTGTATTAGCTCTTTTCCATCGCTATACATTTGAATAAAGGGAAAGTGTTTTTGCAACCGGTAGATGCAAACTTTGGACTTTTGCAAGAAGCGCCTCAACATCAGGTGAAAATCTGTTTTGTTTGGTTTACAACATATCGTCTGTTGTGTTGTTTTCGAGTGCTTCTGTGTGTCGTGCGCTCTCAATTTCGAGCTTTGCTGTTGCGTGTTTTAGCAAATGCTGGCACGGTGATGGCGAGCTGTGGTTCACTCTCGAAAAAAGCTTTCAGATCTTCCTCTTTATTTTGGTTTTAAAGTGGCCTTAGTATAATAAGTTTTTTTGTTTTCACTTTATATCGTGTTTGAATTAATTAAAGTAGTATAGTATTTTACTGTGAAATAGATCTATGTGTTTGTCAAATATGTGTCTCTATATTTTAGGTATGTGATTTTAATGGCATATGTAATTTAGTTTGTTTGTTTTTAAAAACTTGGTATAATTTTAGTTCCCTACTTATTAAAACCTTATTTGGACTGCACTTTTATCGGATGGATTCTGATTTATGACTTGTTGATAGCTGTTTTGTCTGTTGTTGTATGTTTTTTAATTTTGCATAACCATCTAGTTGTTTCTTTGTTCACGGCGTGCCTTCCGTAGTTCCATAATATTTGATTTTAGCTGACCTTTATACGTTTAAATGTATTTTATTTGCACGGTCTAGGTCAAAAGTATAAACGATTTGTATTTTCCCATAATTTCGATCACCTTCGGAGATCATTCATCAGGGGGCTACAACAAAATAAACAATTCAGCTTAATTGTAATACTAACAATAATAACTAAATAAACCATCCTTGTATATAATGCATTCATATATATACATACTACTTTAAATACTTGCTATCTGCGTCCGTTCAGGTTCGCATTACTTTGATACTTTTCCACGATCTAGCAAGGGTCTGTAGATATGTGAGCAGCCGTCGTATCTGATTTATAGTTAGTCTCTTGTTATTGGTGTGTTTGTTATGTGAGCATTTCTAAGTAGCGTTTTGATTTTCTCTGTTTGAGTATGCTCATGCTATCGAAATCTGGTTGATGGCCGCTTCTGCACAGTGGGCGCAAGGTCTAGGTATCATTACAAAAGAGAAGATCACAAATGACAACCCATACCGCTCTACCACCACGAATATATGGTGCGCAAAAGTACACAAAGATAATATACCTTTAAGACCAATTTGTTCAATGATTAATTCTCCGTCCTATAATTTGTGTAAATACTTGACCAACGTTTTAAAAAATCTGACTTCCGAATCAAAATTTAATGTAAAAAAGTGCAATAGAGTTCAAAAATAAGATAAACAACTCCTGTATATGTGATGATGAACGTCTGGTGTCGTTTGATGTAGTGTCATTGTCCAAGTGTACCAACGGATTTAGCTATAGGGACTATAATGACAAAGTGGGATGACATAAAACAATACACAGATATGCCAAAAAAGCTCTTTATGGAAATATTGACTTTTGTATCACAGAGAATAGATATTTAAGTATGAAGAAATTATTTATACGCAGTTAAGAGGGCTTCCAATGGGATCTCCGGCATCACCGATAGTAGCGCGACATCATCATGGAAGAAATATGAAGAATTGACAAACACGAGGACTACTTAGTAGTAGTACGTAGATGATGTGTTTGCAATACTAAGGGAGGACGAACTAAGAGAAAACAATGAAAACCCTAAACACATATCATAAAGATATACAATTTACCATGGAGCTAGAGACTGAAAACAGATCTACCTTCTTGGATTGTCTCGTATGTAAGAGAGGTAACCAAATAAGACGTAGATTGGTACAAAACGCCCACATCATCAGGACGGATAATGAGCTACAATCCAACCATCCGTAGAAGCATGATATAAATACAGCCAAAAACTGTATTGGGAAGGTGTGGACACGAGTGATGCACGTGTTCACCTGAAAACAAAAGAAAAATTGCCAAACATACTAAAAATGATATGACTTCCTCATGGAATGAATTATACGGAGGATGATAAAAGCGGTACAGTGAACTAACAATACCCAAAAACGGAGAAAAAAACAACTACAAAGTACAATCGAGTGTATATATACCAGGCTTCTCCGACAGATTAAAAGGTTCCGACATATATGACAAGGAAAAACATCAAAATTGCACATAAACAGCCTATACGACGAATATTTCTACAACAACATGAAAAGTAAAGTAGCATATCTAGACAAAAACACATTGTATACAAACATTACATGCGCTGGAAATGAAACGATAAATGTAACAAAGAGTATGTAGTACAACTAAGAAGATGAAAACGAGGATATCAGGCCACCGATCTGATATAAAATGCAGAGCAGATAGTAACACGCAAAAACTGCACTGCGGCCCACTGTGCAGAGAGCGGCCATCAACCAGATTTCGAAGCAGGAGCATACTGCAACAGAGCAAAACATTACAAAAAACGCTTCACTTTAGAAATGCTCCACATAACAAACACACTCAATAAACAAGAGACTTAACTATAAACATAGATACGACAGCTGCTCACATATCGACAGGACACTGCATAGATCGTGGAAAATTAGTTCAAAGCTACATGAGCGAACCGATACGGACGCAGATTAGCAAAGTAAAAATTTAATGTATGTATTGTATATAAATATGAATGCCAGTTATATACATCGGATGGTTTATTTAGTTATTAGTGTTAGTATACAATTAACGCTGAATTGTTTATTATTGTTGTAGCCACCTGATGAAGATCTCCGACAGAGTGATCGAAATATACTGGCGAGAAAATACCATCGTGTTAGTACTTGTGACTAGAGCCGGCAAAATAAAAAACTT
>JARSSU010036765.1:0-13150 GCA_029619165.1 Eurosta solidaginis
GTAGACGCGTCTCCATTTTCGCTGCAATAAAATTAATTATAATAGTTCCACGTCACAATATACCTAATTATACACGGGAAATTCTTTGTGAAGCAACTTTACAATCGGGTGCGCATTCGGTTGTCAAAATCACTTTACCAGTTCCAACAATAGTGTGTAAAAATTATTGTGCTAATTTGTTGACATATCAGCATATAAATATGGCATCAAATGCTACACAAAAACAAGCCAACACGGCAAACGACTGTCTCCCACTTCAGAAAACTCACTCCAACATTTACAAAGGCTTCGAAAATTGAAAGAGCCCGCCGCCTACTCTAGTGAGGTTTCGCACACCTAGAAGCAAAATTTATTATATGGAAGTGAGAGACATGATGGAGGAGATGCAGGACGTTTATAAGAGGAATCAGAGCAGCGGGTCTTGCAGAGAGTTGGTGAATGTTGACGGCACAGATTGATCGCTAATTGCAAGAGCAGCTACAACGATATGGAAAATGAGTGGTAGCGCGTAGCGTGTGTAAAACTGAGTGCAAGACCAACTTCGATTCGTGATGTCAATGCACTAGAGAAGTCAGTGGATGAATGCGCAAATAATTCCCATACTGACAGATATATTGTAAGTGGAGTGCCCACTAACGACGATGAAGACTTTAGGTGAAGGCTCTCTAAAATATGTCCGCGCAGTGCAGGTAAATCCGCCACTCTATTGCGCACTGACCTTCGTATTCGAAAAGCAGACGGCTAGCTCACCTTAATATCAAATTAAATTCACCCAATGACCGCTCTTTGCTTTCAAGAGCAATACGCTAACTTCTCGCCAAAAGCAAACAGAAGATCACTAGGCTCGTAGCGATATTGAAATGCAATGGTACAATGGAAATATATTTGTGCGAACCATGAGTGCTTACAAAGCGTAACCGGAAGTATTGCAGCTGCTCTGCAATTAAAATAAACAGAAATCGGCTCACTTCTGTTTTCTCACTGCGTGGAGATGTGATAGTACAGTACTCGTCAACACAGTGATGCTGTAAAAATTAGTGATAGCGAGCGCGCTCGAACGATTGCAGGTGAACAACGTACTGACAAATGAGCGAACGATACACAAACACCCTAGCATACTGCTTTGCTAGTTTTAATGCTTAATATACTTATTTTATACTGGCACTATGTTTCTCTTCCCACTTCACACTCTGATACTCCTTTTTCACTTCCACGTTTAACACTTCATCTGACTGCTCTGTGGATATCGTCTTGCTTGTTATTTGATTATGTATGAGTGAATAACGATTGTATCTGACAGTGCTAGGTAAGGGTTGTATCTTGAGTTCAAAATATGTAAAAGACATCCAATCAGTCAATGTGTGTCACTTTAAACTACTCGCAGTCTACGGTTCATAATTAGACTACCTTCATATGGATTTGCTGATCTAAACATGACTTAATTTGTAATACCGAAACGTGGTTCAAATCTGGCGTTGAAGACCATCTTATTCATTACATAATTTGTCTTGCTGAGAAATGACAGTGAAAAATGACCATCCAGTGTGGTGGATGTTGCTATATACTGCGAAACAGTTTTTGAATCCAAAAGTACATTTCGCTCAGACCATACCAGTGAGGTAGCGAAGTATAGGTCTGAATAATAGGCGATAGCGCGACTCAAGTGTTTTGTGGCTTGTGTATACAAACCCAACTAGGTCATAATGACTCTACATGCTTATTGTATTAAACTCTCTGAATATGCATAATTATGAACATGTCATCATCTGCGGTGACTTCTAATATTGATATCCTTACTAATGATTCCCGCACGTAAAACCTTTAAGTACTTTCAGGCAAATGATCTGGGCAGTGTGAAAGCACATTCGCGCACCGTTTTTCTCCAAATAGCTAAGGCAATGTTTACTCGACTAATATGGGTTACTGATGCCATGTTAACATTGAAACTCAGATTGACCCATCCCAGATGTTATTTCTGACCACGAAATGGGATGTGGTTATGCGATGTGACCTGAAGATTCATACGGAAAACGAGCCGACTTTGGAAGGGGACCGAGAGGAACGAGTAATCGGATTGGAAACCTAGCATAAAGATAAACCGCTAAGGACTCTTGGCTGCGTTGTCTTGACTGGACAGGGATCGCTTTGCACTTCTGCTAAGGTCAACCGAAAAGTTGGAATATTGGCATAGTCCTCCGTGCAATCACAGTGTAATAGTACTACCTTGGTCCGCGTAAATTAACCATTTAATAATCCAAGGGTCATAAAAAAACCCCAGTGGTTCCTCAAATGACACATCCTCTCGAAGCCCTTTTAATCTGATAACATTCGTCCCCATCCCGAGGAACGTTTACCCCAGAGAATGAGAAGCAAAGCCTCCACATGAAACAAATGGCGAAATCTCTAGTAGCCTTTAGCTTTGCCCCCACATCAAGCTTATCTCTTAGGTCATTCCCGCGCCATTGCTTTAAGGGCATATGGGAATAATAAAATTTAATGCAACAAGTTGCCTCCAAAGAGCTGATATGGCGTAAGTGAATCTCTCGTCCAATGTTGGAGATACTGCCAAAAAGACCGATATACATTTCAACTGCAATTTTTGACCCTCCAATTGTCATGAAACACCAACCCACTTCATGAATGGTAATAGAACGCCGATTTACAACGTCCCCGTAAATCTACCCCAACCTGTATGACCTACATACACACCAACCGTTCCATGAAAAATCCAGTAAGCTATGGGTTAGCATAGGCTAAGACACGAACAACATTATTGATTATTCGCATGTACACGTTCGACTCTCCCCTACAGTGTAACCGAAAGGCAATTCGCTCCGGGATGCCGCATATTTGACTCGGTACAGGCTACACCCACGCCGTTCGCCGGAGTCGCCCTTTGATGGTAACTCCGTATACTGTACTATCTCCCAGTAAGTACATTATACTCACACATCGTTGCTACTAGCTTCACCTACACACATGATTTTCTAACTTTAAACTATGCTATAACAGACGCCCCCCCTGTGGTGTACAACCATCGGCACCTAATTGGCAAAATTAGCGCCTTCTTAATGTTTATACATAGTACCTAAAGTTAATAGTCAATACATGGTCCCTCAGTTCCAAAACCGATATTTTTTAGCACTCAATAGAATGTTTTCGCAAGATCTATGTATACAAGGTTGTAATCCCGAGACAGCCTATTAGCTAAGCAGATACACATTTGATCATCCTATATATCCAAGACATGATCCGGACTCTAGATCTCGAGGTAACCAAGCTGGACTTCAAGGACCGAGGACATGACGTCTGCGATTAATTGCATATGCTCTAAAATATGTATTGTAAGACATGTACGCCCTGCCCTATTCGACCGTAATCGAGCCTTATCATCCCAGTATCTCTGTAACTCCTTTATGCATTTTCTCACGCCACGCTTGTTTGACACAGGTGACTTCACGACCCACCCACTTCTTCCATAAGCTGGCAAATCGTCAAACGACTAATGCAGTCTTCGTACTGCTATAACTAGACTAATCTCACAAGACTACCTTCACCACGCCTCGATCCTTCAGCACACGTTATTTCCACTATGTGGGGATGATGTCTCAAACAAAGGCTCCCCTACTAACCTATTCTGGTGTCCCACAACTCTATTTTCTGGGGCTTTCCCAACTTCCAAATTGTTTACCACTCTTTCCACTTAACGACATTAGTTCATTGTTGCCCAAATTAATGCCAACATATTACCCATCTCTACGCGTGACGACCACACAAATATACTTTTCCGCCCATATGGCGGCTCTACCGAAGACTGTTCGTCAGGCCTTGATATCGAAGACTTATCACGTCATAGGTAAATTCTGGCCGCGTCACAGAGATCCATAACCTTTACTTTATTTTTCTCATGCAAGGCAACGAAATCTAAGGGCGTTACGCAACTATTCCCTAAGTAATCCCAGCAACCTGCTGACTTGAACACCTTCCTGAAGTTCTCATACTTAATGAAGACCATCAATAGTATTTCCATGACCGCTGTTTCACTCAACTTGTAGGTCTTTTCAGACACCTTAACCTCGTATCATTACCGTGTGGACCACGTTAAACCTTTCTGTCTTTGGTAGGTAACCACGATCTAATAATACGTTCCGAATCCAACCCTTGTACAAACTGCCTATTTCCTACCACCGTGATAAACAAAATGAAGCTGGTCACAATCTCTTCCTTATACATTCCTCAAATTTCCTTACTGGGAACATTATACTACGCGGCTTAATCTTCGATCTTCGTCTTCAAATACATAACATCTTGCAGCTTGCCTTGTTTTAACAAGCTGCTCCCCGGTCGTCTTTTCCTAAAAAGAAATTTTGATCATAATATCTTCACCAGTTCACAGTACAAATTCTGGAAGGTTAATCCGTTAATACCCACTTATTAAACACTCTAGTAAATTCTATGCTTCTCTGCCATCAAGCTACACTTTTCCATTCCAAAAATCCTTCTTACTATCTTTTGAAAAACATAAATTTGTTCGTCAAGTACACTAGCGATTCCCCCTAAAATCTATTGGTCACCTACGTTTAACATGTACCACACAAACCATCCTCAAAATGTTCTTTCCAGTACAATCTATCGTCCCCTATCCCGGAACTCCACTCCCTTCCATCCAATTAACAAAAACACGATTAAAAAAGCTAGGTGTTTCAAACTCCATGCCTAGCATTTTCCTTTATAACTCTTAAAGTTTGACTCTAAACTCTTTACATGTTTGCACGTGAATGTTTGATCCCAATATATCACTTTGACCTATAATTTTTATGTATTAACTTTTCTGTGTTGTCTTTCTAAGGATATGTCTTCCGGGGAGACTCGTCGAGTCTCCCCCGTACTTCCCCAAGTGAACTTAAGTAAATTTCTTTTGTAACACTTCCCTAGGTACCTCTGTATAAATTTACCCCTTAATCGGATTCGATGTAATGCCCAAACAGACCGTCTCACAGGTTCTTCCCTCCTCGTTACAACCAACCACTTAATACACCACTAAATATAACCCTAAATAAATAAATAACCATATTCACCGTACCTCCCTTAGAAATTCCTGAATCTCAAAGTAGCACTCAGTTTTCGCACCCCCCCCCGATCCTCTTTTAAATCAAGTTGGTTTGACTTCCAATTCTGATTTTCCAAAAACCTGTTCCCGTCGGCGATTTGCTACACAAATTTACTAAATACTGAAGTTTCGCTTCTACAATTTGCAAAAATATTGATCACCCCTCCAACGTCATCGTACGAAGTCCCAAGGAAATTCTTGATATTTGGGAATCAGTCAGGTGATGGCCACGCCCCGTTACCGTCAAAATAATTCACCTATGTGGCATCACGCTACCATGAAACTCCCATCCAGTAATTTGCGTGCTCACAAATTCTAAATAACGTGCGTATCCTCTTTAGCCCAGTGACTCAAATAGTGAATGTTCTGTGTGGTTAAATTGCCGCACTCTGTATAACAGAAAGAGGCGTTGGCTACTCTTGACTTCCGAGCGACGACCAGTTGCTATTGAGTGGAAAGTTTTTGCCTATCATAGCCAAAAATGTCGGGTGTTCCAACGTTTCCTTCACGCTAATCCGTTGTATTGCGAACGAAAATTTATTGCAATTCAAACTCACACCGCCAAGTTTTCTACCACCTTCTATACTCACAGATTTTCGTTTATCAGTCGCTGTTTATTTGATAAATTTCTCAAGATTATTTAACAGCAAATTGTCAAAAGTTCGATTATAGGTTACCAAATTTCTAGGACATCATAGTCCTGAGAATCGATCTTGGCTACCAACCGCCTATTTAATTCGGATTTACAGTGGTATCTACGTTGTTATTCCAAGGGGACATGTCCCGTGACCCGACTTCGGACCTTTGATCAAAAATAACAAGTTCGATTACAAACGCCACTAGAGAAGGGCGGGCATGTTATGTGTTGAGTTCCCACGTGACCCCCCCCCCGAGAAGATGTCGGAAACGAGACGGGCGGTAAACACACGAATAAAAGCCTGCCGAAATGAATTAACAACTGGAAATCAACCGATTTTACTGGGATTGTTAAGGTATCGGAAACAGCATACCTACGTACACGCCAGGCCTGACTAACCCACACAACGCACTAACAGCGATAGATGTACGACCCATTGAAAGAGAGGGTTTCGACTTTCCCTCCATTGCCCCCCTTCACCCGGACCAAATCGATTTTTCTCCCCGGGACTTCATGAAAACACGTGGATACAACCACTGCGAGAGACTTCTGTGGAACCGAATCGTTGGTCTGCTGAAATAAGATCTGTAGACACCCATGTGTGATACATAAACACAAATAGATCGAAAAATATAGTGAGGTGTAGAAATGCCGTGCGAACTGTGCCCCGCTGTGGATCCGTTTTCGGCAAAGAACCAAGGCTCGTTCCAATTTTAAATACGCATTGCTACCGAGTGACAAAAAGTTGGTAAACCACCCCGAATTTTGACTCCTCCAGGAGAGCCGACAAACTCTTTCACAAAATTCATGTTAGACCATATTCTGGGGACGGCCATAATCGCGCGATACACGGAGCCCACGTCTCCTCTTTCCGCGTAGTAGCACGAAAGGTCCACACAGAAAAGCAATATTGAGTAGCTATAAGAAGCCAGGGTCTGTAAAATGGTCGGTCACGTAAACATTACGCCCATGACCTTATTGCAAGAGGAGCTGAGTAGTTCACACAGAGGCGTTGGGCCGGACCAAAGGGTCGGCCCCCCCTCCTCCCTACCCGGCACTCCTCCTCACAAACACTACGGGCAAGTCCACAATAAAATTTAGGTGGACTAGTATCAGACTCTTTGGAGCAATGATTTGTCCGCAAATGCTCGCGCCTGTCTAAGCCTCCCGAGGCAACTTCATCATTTCTATCGTGTACTCCATGCAGTACACACGGAAAAATATGTTTTAAAATCGACCCCACTTGAACCGTTTCAAACACAATCTTGTATATGAACAATACCCTATCAAACCTACAATGGCCCCCCTACTTGAATTCATTGATACAGTGACCGTCGGCATACTATTTATTTAGTTATCTGTCTATTTACTATTCTTATGTAGTAAGTGTCGCCGGTTTTTCACCCATGAAAGACTTCTTAAGTCCTTCTTTCAAGGAAGGTACCATCAATCACGATCTACTCTCCCCTTACACTTCTCGCTTCCCCTAAGCGCTAATATACCTACAATAACCATGTTTCTACAAACAAGCAAATTTACACTGTTCCCATCTAAAGCATCACTTAGAACAAAGCATATCACCTAAAAACAGAAAAGTTTAAATAAAATAATAACACTTTTCTACCCAATCAGTAAAATACTATTAATATAATCATAACATTGCCCACATCCTTACATCCCAACACAGTATAACGCATGCTCGCAGGCACGCTAACTTCTCAAGAGGCCTTCAAGAACCCCCTCCCCCCCCCCAAAGCCCAAAATGTCGCGCCTTAGTTGACAACATGACCCCTGCTTTTGTTAATATTGTTTTGGTGTTCGCCCCGTCGGGAACCCTCCCCTCCCTCTTTCTCTTTTTTTAACCAGAGGCTTCGAGTCTCATAGGACACGATCTGTGCCATCCTCTGTAAAACGCATCACAGCCTTTTCGAGGAGGTTGTGGAGTGCTTAAACTTCCCCCAGGGGCGCACCAATCCTCAGAGTTAGGCATCACGATGCTTAGTGCCGTTGACCGGATCAACACAATTGAGGGCTTTTTGCAAATAACCGTCCCCCAAAACGCAGGCGATGTCGGGACTCCCCTCCACGGAAGTACGCTTACTGCAAGAAAGCATAGATTTTACTAAGTGCTGTCAAGAAGTCGAAATTAAAAACATTACTTCCCTTCCCCCCTGAGAACAATTTCGATACCGGCCTATATGAACGACCTATCCCCTCCATCGAATCACTCAACACTTTCTTTTTTACCTAGAAATCGAAAATACGAACCACGGGCAAGCTTCTAAACTACCAACCCTGCCCCATAGCTGCAATTTATTATTTGAGGACGATATCAAGCACTACCGTACTATTAAGCGTACCCATTTTAAGAAACTCCTTGAGGAATTATAATCGAGACTGCTCTTCCCTTGACCATGCGGCATGTTTTTGTTTCATAGTGGTACGTACCAATAGCGCAAGTCCCTGTTTCTACAAATTTCGCTCCCCTTCAAGCGCCGCCATTATCATATCTTTACGGTCGATCCAGCAAGGTTTTGCCAACCATGGTTCCAAACAAGTTAACATTTTATGGCCCCTTTTCCGTTTTAACTCTGACATGCCTTCCCTAAAATTGCTTTGTCCGGACCCCACCGTCATTGGGTGTGAAGAATATTGTCTCGCATGACGTAGAAACCCGTATACAGGCCAAGGCATGGTCAATAGGCCACGGTAGTGCGGGTCGGCGCGGGATCTTGATCAGGAGCAAACCACGACACCGAGAGGCGTCACTTTCACCCCCTCGGCTTACTAAGAGAGAAGTTATTTGCTCCCCCGGGAGCAACAAATGTTAATATTTGGAGGTTTGAGAATGGCCACTGAACCGTCACGCTACGGACGAATAAATTCCCTGCCCCGTATGTCGTGGTCCCCCCACTAGTTACTTAAACAACCGCAGCGGGGAAAAGCGAGAGTGGTGGGAGTAAAGAGGGACGTGCAGATGATGGGGTCGGCAGTGTACGGCAAAAAGGAAACGTACTGTAAGTGAAATAAAAAGGTCGTTAGGACAAAAAGAGGGGACACACAAAATAGAGCAAGTGTGGGGAAAACAAGATGGGAAGAGCATTTAAGGGGCGGGAGGAAAGGAGAAACACGCATCCAGGGAAAAGGGGATGAAATGAGAGAAGGGGATGGGTAGGGGTGGGAATTAGCTGTATAGCATTAAGACGAGGAAAGTGAGGGCGATAGTGGAGGGCAAGATGACGGAATGAAGGTAGTTCGGAACTGTTCAAAATGGGTCAATCAAGCTCGGAGACCGACCCCAAAGCAGAACATACGTCCTAAAGGACAGACCGTCAGCCGACGGTCACACGCGTATTACCGGGAAGCCAGGCAAGCGGATGTAGTTTGCATAGACTCAGCCTTTGTAAGAAGCGGCACCATTTTCAGCCACCCCTCCTCCTCTCCCTACTGCGCCAAACCCCCATGGTCCAGTCATGCACAGGCCAGAGCCAAGACCTTCCTTCTCCGGTACCATCAGAGAGTCACAGTAATCTCCGGACTATATTACGCCAGCAATTAAGTCCTTTTTCTCTCAGGCTCCCGTGACTAATAGCACTGTGCGCCATAAAACCTTGTAGACCAACCGGCATCCCCATTGTTCCCCTTCTACTCCGGCAAGCAGGCATAAGGGGGTTTTCTGAAATTCCCGCGCTGGGGTCCAAGAACAGGCCCTCGACAGATCACTGTCGACATCAGCTAGGCAAGACCGGGAGCATTACCAGTAGGTCCACTGGTACATCCCCTATCGGATCCTGCGGAATACCAAACGGACACTTATCACGGGCACTAAAGTACGCCAACAAAATATTAGCGGCGGTACCCCGGTGTTCATACAGACCGGGAAAAAACTCCGGCATCCAAGTTATAATGTTAATGAAATCGGCGTCCCATCTGATGTCAACCCCGACCGTGGCACCCCCATCGCAAATACCCACTCACCGGCCCCCAAGTTTCATTGGACCCAGTGAACCCCGTCAAATGATTAGAATCTCCCCCACATGACAACTCACCTTTCTTCACGGGACCGTCTCAAAAAGTTTCGACGAAGGTCATTACCCATTCTATGATCCATGACAATATCTAACCTATTGGTTGAGTTTGTGCATTTCGAGTCACTTACCCACATAGTTGACTCTTGTGGCCTCGAATAAATCCCCCTACGGCAGTGGGCAACCAGGATTCTATGTCAGTAGTAACGTCCTACCAACCCTCCTCCGTTGATCGATCCGAGAGTGAACATGGGAAGGACAGCTCTGGTTCCCGAGGTCAGAACTAGCCCTAGGGGCATACCAATTGCCTGGGCACCCCCGCGCGCAACATTTATTTTATCGTCGTTTGGCTGACGCCACACACAGATAACGAACGAGTCGTAAATGAGATCAGCCTTTCTTGCGATCTTGTGACAACCATATCTGGCCCCAGCACAATTGAGGCATAAAATATGCCAACCCGCTAGACACGTCCCGCCGAGAATAATGGCTAGATGGCACCCAGTTTTTCGGACCCACTTCCTGGAGCAAAATTTCCTAACGAGAGGCCCGTCCCCCCAGTCTGGTTTGGTTGCACTTAGCGGGACAATTTGCATTACCACCAGCAAGCCGCTCAAGACAGTTATATCACGTTCGTACGTGAAACACATCCAACGCGAGTACAGAATTTGCATCGTGCTCCAGACGAAACAAGGGGCGTGGGTCCCCTATGACACGTTGGACTTTCGTAATGTTTGGTAGCAGGAAACACCTATTCTTAGTAAAAAGCCGGCACTTGACAAAGGCTCATGTAAAACTGTACAACCTTTTCGTCCTCTAACTCTACATTTCTCGAGATCAGGAAAAGCCATCCATCTAAACCGCTCCATCCCACCCCTCCCCTTTCCTTCCTCTTGTCAAGTAAAAGCAGCTAGAACTACTTAGATTACGTCAGGGGCACGACCGATGCCCCTAGAGCTTCCTACACGAGGCAATGTCACAACAGTCGGGTTCCTTTCTCCCTTCCGCCAGTTTGACCGGGGAATCCCTTCAGGATAATAGATAAACAATAACATTCTCCCCCTCTAACGGGCGTCAGACACCATAACATCCCCTCCCGTTCGATGGGGGAACTCGGGGCAATTTCCTTGATGTATGCTGTTAGTGGCTGATCGTGTTCAAAAATATTAAATCACGACGTAAACGCTGCCTTGCTGATGTTCGCTCTGAAGAAAAACGCGCTCGCCCCTCCCTCCTCTCCCTTCCCTCCCTTGATCGTCTGCCGACCCTCTCATGTCCCGGTCATCAATGCACAGCAAGCATTTAGGCACTGAAAGTTGTTACTTAAAAGCGTGTTTTGTGTACCCCTTGCCCCGGCGGATCCCACTCAGCGATATCCAACGACTGATCAATAGGAATAGTCACCGTCCACAGTGCCTCCGAGGGAGAAACCCATGTTAATAATTGACTCTTGGCCCTGCCACACATTGCGCCCCCAGACGGAGTCTATTAAGATTTATTATCAAGACCCCATCGCTGGTAAGTTCATCCCCTTCTGCACCCGAGGGGGTGGGCCCTCATACTCCACAAGCCCACTCCCACACTTTTCCAACTATCCCCCCCTTGTTAGGCCCACCCCGCCCCGCCTTTCAGCTATCGTACTTTGGACTGGAATATAAATACCCCGTATGCACTGTTACCCTCAACCTAGGGATGAGGTTCCTCTTTCCCGAGCGATAAGTAACTTGTGGATCTCACCATCAAAAACTCGTTTCCCCTGCAGTCTCAGTTATAGCAAACTTCCACCACCAATGGATGTCGAATGTTCCTGTTCAGTCTCAGCAATACACTTAACGGATGTGAATCGAATTCACAAGATTGGGTCTTTCAACTCCGCCACCCAGTATCGTGAACCCACGCTTGCTTCGGTCCAACCCTGACCAAATTAACTGTCACCAGGTGTAGATCAAGCTAATAGAACCATTCCCTATGTTACTAGGGTAGTCTAATTCACTGAACCCGTTCTTTAACGACCTTGCGCACCCTTCGTATTAACTGGACAAACCACCTGAATGTTTGGAGGTCTTTTACATTATGTTGACCTCGCCCTTTAAAGACCCCCTATACCGTACCTCTTTGCCCCCCCACTGTCGTACAGCCTCACAACCAGCTTTAGCTTCACTGCATAAATAATCAAAATACAACAACCAACCCTCTACGATATCACGAGCAGCAGATGAAAGTGTTAAAACGGGAAGTCGAAAAAAGAGGATAGATTGTGAAATGGGAAAAGAGAAACCATTAGTGCCAGTAAAAAATAATAGTATTAAGCATTAAAACCAAGCAAGAATTATGCGAGGGTGTTCTTTTGTGGATTGTTGGCTGCATTGGTCGGTACTCGGTGTCCTGCAATTCGTTCAGCGTATCTTACACCTTAATTTTTACCTAGCATCACTGTGCTGACTAGTCCGTACCATACACATCTCCACGGACGTGAGAAAAACCAGGAAGGTGAGCCGTTCTGTTTTTTAATTGCAGAGCATGCTGCAATTACTGTACACGGTTACGTGTTTGTAAGCACCTCATGCACAACTCATTTTTCCATTTTCCATTGCACTCAATATCGCTAAGAGCTAGGGATCTTCTGTTGCTTCTTGCAGAAATTAGCTATTGCTTCTTCTTTAAAAGCAAAGAGCAGGTAATTGGCGTGATTTAATTTGATTAGTGAAGGTGACTACCGTCGTGCTTTTCGAATACGAAAGGTATGTGCAAATAGATGGCGATTAATGCACGGTGCGACATATTTGACGAGAGACTTCACCAAATCTTCATCGTCGTTAGGCACTCCCACCTACTTACCAATATATCTTTTCAGTATGCATATTTCGCATTCATCACCTGACTTCTCAGTGCATTGACATCCGATCGAAGTTGCTGCACTCAGTTTCCGCTACCGCTACCTCTTTCCATACGTTGTAGATGCTCTTCAAATCTGCGATCTTTGACGTCAAACTCACACCTCTCTGCATAAACCGCTGCTCTGATTCACCTTATAAACTCTTCATCCCGCACATCATGCTCTCCTTCCAATATTAAATTTGATTCTAGGCGCGAAATCCAATTTTCGAAGCCTTTGTAAATGTTGGAGGAGAAGTGGGAGACAGTCGTTTGCCGTGTTGCTTGTTTTGGTTGTAGCATTCTGCATGCCTATTTATATGCTGAATGTCAAATCAACATTAGCAATAATATTATACACAATATTGTTGGAAATGGTAAAGTGATTTGTAACCGAATGGCGCACACGATTGTAAATGCCTTCACAAAGAAATTTCACCGTGTATTAATTATTTATTGTGCGTCGGGAACAATATTTATAATTAAATTTATGCAGCGAAA